>NQII01005173.1:140430-183968 GCA_002778355.1 Clitarchus hookeri | reverse complement strand
GGGGAAAGTCTCAAACTTTCTGTAACCCCACACTCGCGTTCATTTTAATATTATCACACATACTATCTCTCTTAATGTTCTTTGCATGCTGTGCGTGAATTTATGCACGAATGTAACACTTATTTCCATGTTTGCCAAGGCTCTAAACAACACGAGTTTAATACACCAGAGAGAAGTAACGGTGTTGAAATTTTGCTTGCCATAGCATTGAAAATTATAAAAGCGTCGTAAAAACTGGACATTATAAATAAAATAGTACAATTTGTACAAAAAAAAAATACAACACATTAAAATATTATATTTGAAAAGAATGAGGCAAAATTGTACCAAAACGTCTAACTGAACTAGTGGCCGAAAATAAATAAATGTGTATATGTTTATAGTGTTGATTGTTATATTGATTACTTTTTGTTTTTTATTTGATGAGTATACAGGAGACATACGAGCAGCTGTAAGTAGAAAATTAGTAAGGTTTTCAAAAGTGCTAATTTTACCGTGACTATGTATAGCAGCCATTTATTTGCAGTAACAGTAAGTCATGTTTAGACGCAGAATAAGTAAAGGCAACAAGTATGGCGGAGTAACTGTGTAATACAAGGACGGAGGAAACGGTAGTTCCCCGAGACCGGCAACATCCGTCATGTTTCCCACTTTCGAAAATACAGGGGTCAGCCCGGCGGGAATAGGAAAGCCTGTGTGCTAACCGCTCAGCCACCGGAACCACTTACTGGCAGAAAAAAAAAAAAGTTTATGGTGAAAAAAAATGTTTTGGAAACGTTCGAATATCTGTATATTTTGTGTCCTGAGTAAAACTTCAGGTCACAGGAACAAGAAAAACAATTTTCCCCGAGAAAGCCGGAAAGTTTTCAATCCAAGTAGGTGGTACGCTGGAAGAAATTTGGAAGCGCTGTGCAGTTTCTTCTTCGAGCCTATTGTGGATTATTTTGCCACGGGTATGCAACTTTAAAAACAAGAAGTTATCAATATAACTAATGAGCCTACTTTCCTTTACATGGATGCAAATAATTTTGATGAAGTTATTAAAATGTTAGATGGTGGTGGGTTTTGACGTCTCGTTGATAGCGATATCATTAGAGACGCAACCAGAAACAAATGCAATACTGGTGAGAATTACAAATATACACCTAGGACTCGAAAACATAACGCCTCGTACCGTAAGCTGGCGTGCATCCAACGACATTACGGAGGTAGAATTCGGAACAACATCTTCGATAGTAACCAGTCTAAAGTTTCGGTACACCAGGAGTATCAACTTCAAATATTTACAGCGACGTCATTTTGAAAATAAGTCACTTAAATCATGTAAGTTTTATGGACTATCGTAACACTACTTGTGTGAAGAATTCGGTGTAAAAAACTCGACCGGTTCCCGAGATATGACACAGAAGATTTAGTTTCTCATTTGGCGCTATCGTCCAAAATATTCTAAAACATGCTCTGTATAGGCGTATCAGATGCTTTGAATGTTATCCTAAAATGTTTACATGTGTGCTATTTCAAAAATAAGCGTCTTGCCCTCTTAAAAAATAGTCTACCAAATTGGTAGACATACTACTTGTTTGCCAAATCTTGAAGGAGTTGGTTGATTATTTTCCGAGATATGACAAAATTTACATATTCGTTTGGCACTACCTTACATAAAGGAGGACAAACAGGCTCTGGGTAGACAAACTTGATTATTGTAATAGATAGTGCCAGCATACAAAGTTAAGTAGATCTTTGTTACATGGTTTTGTAGATATAGCATAGTATTCTAAATTGTTTATATGGCCGCCATTTTGTAAAAATAATAGTCCGACCAACTAAAACAAATTAGTTTACATGACCTACCGTAGTATTACTTGAGTTCCATATTTGGTAGGAATCGGTTGATTTTTTCCGAGCTATAACATAAAAACTTTATTTACATGTGGTGCTATCTTAGAAAATGGCGTACAAAATATGGCATGTATTGACACATTTGATGCTTGTAAAAGATAATTTCAGCATAGCAAGTTTGGTCAAAATTGGACAAACAATATAGTAGATATTGCAAAGAAACATTATATATACATATATAGCTGCCATTAAAAAAATTATTGTCTTATCCATTGAAAATTGCACATATGAAGATAGCCTACAATATGCCAAATTTGGCAGGAATCGGTTGTGTAGTTACCGATATATAACGTAAAAACTTTGTCATGTTGAACTTTCTTCCAAAATGCCCGATTAATAACATTATCCCTATTGAATGCGAACATCATACACTGGCAATGTACCAAATTTGGTTTAAATCGGTTAAATGGTTCCCGAGATATAATGAGAAAGCTTAATTTTTTCAATTTGCGCTATCTTCCACAATGACAGATTAATGCTATTATTGCGTACCAAATGAAGTGCTTAATAATTCACTGTTAATGCTCCGAAGTTGGCCTAAATTAAAATAAATGCCACCATTTTTAAAATGAGTACCCAACGTGATTAAAAACTATAGAAGTCTGATTTACTTACTAAAAAGTGAACCTAGTTTAGTTAAATTCAGTTGTCGAGTTTAAAAGTTATTAGGGGTGTGAGGTGAGACATACATTCCAGGTGATTGCATTATAGTTATAGAGGTATTTCACAACTGCGGCAATTAACTATATAACATTCAGTACAAAAAATGGTAAACGGAAAAGATTATACATGTTTGGGAAATCACTTGTTTTTTATGTCACGTTTGTAAATTTTGAAGAATAGCAGCTGCATCGTTATAATCCAGTCACGGTTACTTCACACTTTTCTGAAGCCCTGCTAAAGTTCTACTTCCAGGATATTCCTCTGTGTTGTGCAAACAAAGCTTAACCAATATAAAATTACTTGTCCTAACGCACCGCATTCGCGCACAATAAGTGAAATAATATTATACATGATAATTATTTCTTGCTAGACGTTACCAACACACATGCTTTCTCGCTGTTTTTAAAACATATTAATTATAAATGAAATATTATGATCTTTTGATAAAATATAAACAACATTTCAATTAAAAAAATTATACTTTTATGAACACAAGTATAATACGCTTGTGATACGAGGTATATTTAGGAAATAACTAAACACGACGTACATAGTGTGATTTTCCAAAGGTTTGATTCAAAAAATGTGAAGAAACCACGAATAAACTATAATAAAATATAACCTTGAAATAGCAATCCACTAAACTACTGCTAGCATTTTGGGGACCAGGCAAAGTTTACACAAATAAAAATAATTAATTTAACTTTTAAGACATTGATTGGCATGTCACTTGTGAACTGCTACGACTGAGAAACAATATCATTCCAAATCTGCAAAAAAAAAAAAAAACCGATCGTGTTACCTGAGTTTCTGTTCCCAAGAATATTTTCATGACTTTACAGCAGTAGTGAACATTTTGTCAATTAACAACACTCACTTTTTTCTCAAACACGCATTTTTTAGACATCACTCGCAGATATGAATGTTTATTGTAAAATGACAAAACCTTTGCCAGTTATAGTTAATGGCGATGAGTTGACATTCCGGTGGCTTGTAAGAATCACAGCCACAGGCATTGGCGTGGTGATGGAAATATAGCGTCGTGTCCAAGGAGCCTGAGCAAGATGATTCTGCGCTGGGTTTCCGTTGCCTTCCGGAGGAGNGGCCCAACCATTTGAAAAAAATTCCAAGTCGGTGTTGGGAACTGAACCAAGCTACCCGTGTTTGAGGTAACAACGGTAGTGCACGTAGACTTTCATTCGGCTTGCATAGCTTCGGATTTCGGGAACGAACAATGCCGAGTCTACTCAAAGCTTTCTTCGTCATTGTAGCCAGAAAATGATCGTTTCTACGGCATTTAGAATATCCGTGCCACTTAGACGTATTCCTTCAAACATCCAAAAGTAGCGCTAGGAACGTGTAACAGTTAGCTATACATAAAACATTCAAACGTTACTACAAACTGAAGTAGTTACGAATGCAACATTTCTGAGAATAGTATATTGATAACCTCCAGCGTCACAAGAATATGGTAGATTAGTGATAAGAGTCGTGGACTCCAAAGTTTTCGATGCGTGTCCTAATCTTGCTTCAAAATAAAATTTCGTAAGCTCTTTTAGTTCAATTACACGAATTACAATAAACACTGGCCAGCAAATTTACGGAGAGGTACTGTGAATTCACGGAACGTTCTGTGAAATTAATTGAAAGGCAGCCGTAAAAAAAGCGAAGCGCGCATAATTTTACGGAGATATCCGGAGAATTTAACTTTACCGAAACAGAATTCCGTAAAAAAAAAAAAAAACAGCGGTTTAAATAATTCCGTGTTAAATTTACCCTTCGGCCGGTTTTCCAGAACGTTCAGTTTCGCATTACATATGTGCTACCATCTCGGGCGATCGAAAATCCATCACTAATACTTAATTCGCGGAACATATTTCTGAACGTGTTTTATCTATGTCCTGAGATGATATCGGATGTGCTGCGATTTGTTATTCGCCACCTCGTGAGAGACTATAAACAAATGAAAGCGACACAGAAGTATTTATTTGCAATAACTTTGCAAAAATAAATACCAGCGCGGTTTATTTATTAAGTTATCTGTAGTGCTGGTAGTTATTACAGACTTCAAATACCTGTGTATAGAGTAATAAAAACTAATAATAATTATTGTCTGACGTGATTTTCTTATTTCGTTTTTTACTGCGTGGCAACTTCTGGAAAATAATATGGTATGTTTCGTTTCGTGTTTGTAATGTAAAAATTATATACGTAAATTTAAATGGCACACATGCATTTTAGAAGCAAAATTGAAACTTTATATTTATATGTTTGTACTAATAAATTAATCCACGATATTTTGCGTTACTGCAAATCGGAGCTGTATTACAGTATATTCAATTGTATTGTTGAAGCAGGAGTAAAGGGATAAAATAGCACGTCGATCAAGTTCATAACCCCAATGTGAAAATACTGAACAATAATGCAGTCTTTCATTTGTGCTGTATGTAACATGAGAACTGAATACATAACCTTATTTTAGGTCTTGGTAATAAAAATTTGTTACCCGGCCCTGTGTTTCACGAAAATTTCTGTACTGATATATGTACAGTATTAAATACTTATTCCCAGAAATGCACATTTCAAACAATTTGTACTGCATATATCAGTTTTACTGTGGTGTTGTTCCACGAGTTTTACTAGCTGGAATTCAGTATTTTTGCAAATTGTTGAGCCGTGCAAATTTTCAAATCACAGAAACGCCAAGACAAATTAATTCATTGTTTTTTAAACCTGCTGGGAAAAGTTACAAAGTTGTGATACACACATACATACACGGCCTTTAAAAAATTACTACAGCCGAAACAGCTGTTCACAGATGTAAACGTTCTTACTGCATTTTCCCTGTCATGTATGAAAGCAAAGTCTACTCCAAGGGTCAACGCCATTTCGTACGTACGTATGTCACTTTCGCAATCGACAAGACACACGCTTAACTAACCCTCCACTGAAACGTCAAAACATTAGAAACACAATTTTTTAACTCATGCTAATTGTTTAAAACACATCAGATACTATATTTATAACGTAATTTTGAGTTTCACACGGGGTAAAAGGTACTCCTAACAACCAGCGTCAACAATAAACAATAGTACTGATACCAATCCATCGTTAGGTATTGTAATACTTAACGCAGTTATCAAAATAAATATACTTTATTCAATATAACATGTGTGAAAATATGAAAATTCCAGTTAATTTTAAAACCTTAAAATAGTATTCACCGACCGAGATTTGAACCTGAAACGTGTGCTTGGGCCACTTTCCGTTACTCACTGATTTCGCTAGCCAGTAGTTTCAGTAACGTCAGCTATTGTTCCGACACGACTGACGAGCACTGATGATCACCGACACTCGTTTCCGCACGCCGCTGGACGGACCCCTGCGCGAAGCTACTATATTGAATACTGAAAGCACTGAGTTTACTGATGCTGCAGAGGTTATGCAGTGTCGGCGAAACAAGATTTTGGCGGGCGATTCTAGTTGTCGTAGGATCTCAGAGATATTTATAATGTGTACATGGCAGGATCGTTAAATACAAAATAGTCCTTTCTGAAATTCCCAACAAAAGCAGTACAAAATAATCTCAAAACAGAGTTATATGATGTTAGAAAAATTGCCTTTCTATACTTTAACAAATTTGAATAATTGCTTTTCCATGCATTATAATTCTTTTAACTCAAGAAACAAATAAGATAATTCTCAAACACATAATTTAATTACTTTTATTTAATTTTATTGAAACCACTGCCGAGCTTTCCGTAACGATGAAGTTACTGGCAAACAAAATGTTTACTGTTTACTTCTGGCTGTTTCCTTACTGCTGACGAGCACTGATGAACCATCAGTGCTCGTCAGCAGTAATGGAAGGCGTCCTTAGCTGTCCGACACGCTACCAGTTGCGCTAACAAATATTAATATTTATTAATATATATAAATAAATATTATATATATTCGTTTACTTATTACGGTGTTTTGCGTTGTTTCTAATTACGAAAGCCTTGAAAACATGTCGTTCATATTACACAGCATTCTTGCCGACTTTAACTCTTATTTGCAGAACAACTAAATTGAGCTGGTTTCCTAATTGTTAGATAAATTATTACATCGCGATGTATAACGGTCTGGACGCGTCATATTGTTTATGGATGTGCGTCACACTACCGGCTCCGGCAAAATGATATGCGTTCTGCGCATACGAAGGTTTCGCTTGCGCCAAGGATAAATTACCAAAATAGGAGCCCTAAGTTGAAGGCTTTTACTGTGGCTTAACTAAGGCCTTAGCTGGCATTATAACGTTCTGGATTACTGATAAGGCCTGGGTACGACTTGAGCTGTACCGAACCGTTATAAAAACGTTCTGGAATACCGGTCTTAATTTACTGTGTATATAAAACAAGCAGACCGACTTTAATTTGCGATTATTTAAATAGCTCCCTTATAAATGAGACGTTTGAGATGGTAGGCTTGCTGTTTTTTTTTTTATTAGTTATTGGTTCTAACATTGCTGTAAGCACCGAGATCCGGAACAGTTTTAATAATAATACACGCAATGAGGGGCGGNGGGGGGCAGAAAACAGGCGGAAGTTCCGTCATCCAACGGCTTCACTTCCTCAGAAATAAACGATCGAAGAAAAAATGCTCGCGCATGAGCGATCACGGATAGCGGGATCGTTCCGAGTACACGAATGCAAGGAGACGAAGGGCGCTTTTAAAATACGTGCCGTATTGACCGCTGGCCAAAGAAATTACTGTACAAAATTTAACTCATTATTTTCAGTACAGTACATGCAGATATTCCATACTTCGCCTTCTACACTGTGCGATGAAGTCTATAAGCACCCAATACAAAATTACTCTCCAGTAACAGAATTATGTTTTGTTTCCCATTTTATTTATTAGAGAAGTAATGAGGGCAAATGTGGACTTAACCACAAACATCACACGAAAATGTGTGTAAGTATCGGTACATAAATATAATCAGCAAGGTTACCAAACAGTTTCGCTAACTTGGCTACAAAAGTAGTGACATTTGCGTTTTAACAGACTTATGACCAACTCTATGGCCGTAAACGTACTTTAGAATCTACATAAAACATGTTTCAGTTAAACTCCTAAAAAAAGTAAGGTTACATGTTGATGCACCGCATAGCTTCCCTTGAACCATCCCGCTCTAGCGAGCGAATCAGTGTGCAAAGAACAGAGTCATAACGCGACAGGCACACGACTATTTACAAAGGCAAGCCGCCGTGTGTGCCAGATANAGTGTGCAAAGAACAGAGTCATAACGCGACAGGCACACGACTATTTACAAAGGCAAGCCGCCGTGTGTGCCAGATAAGCCTATCGGAACTTGTGCGCTCCTGACATTCAGCAAATTGAGAATTTAGCAGTCATATAACAAACAATAAAGGACTTGCATATATATACGAATGTACATCACGAGCACAATGTCATAACGAGTCACAATACAGGATGAATTACAGCACCCGTACCACCCCTTGTTCATGGAAACCACACGACACCGGGGGTTCGCGAATAAATATTTGATAACTATACCCTATATGAAGCATCGATTGGTATTAATCGCATTCCCCCGAACATATCGAAGGCATAGATATAGGGGGGAAGGGGGTGAGCTTTGAAATTGCAAATGGGAATGTGTGTCGTATAAGATATAGTTGGATAGATCGTCTAAAAGGAAACAACATATGCCCAGACTCTTTTTTTCTGACGTGCATAGTTTATGCACAATAAATTAAATCATTTAAGCATATGGTTTTTCACATGCTTAGTTTACGCACAATGAAAATTGATCGCAAACGAGGTTTACTTACTACAATCAAAAGGAAATCATCGAAATATATTGTTTTTCTGGCATAGATACCTAGCGTACATACAATCAGAAGTACGTCGGGTGTACTGCAAATACCGGTATGGTGTGAGAGAATTACTTTGAACTGAGAACACTCATTCGCACACATCACTCTTCACGTATTTTAAATATCGACCACAGGGGTCAGACACGACTCTGCTCNTGAGAACACTCATTCGCACACATCACTCTTCACGTATTTTAAATATCGACCACAGGGGTCAGACACGACTCTGCTCTACATCATACAATCGCGGATGCTCGCCGGACCTGAGCACTGATGAGAGTTCCACATTCTGCTCTGATTCTGTCATTCATGCAATGTAAAACCAATGACTGTCAGAATGAACGAACGTTCGGTCAGTTAACTTGCATGCAAAATCTGCAGTTCCTGTAAGTGGTAGATGGCTTATATGCTTGCTGCTTACTGCTGCCTTATTCTCAGCGTATGTTCGGAAACAGTCTAATAATAAGAGTTAAGTGTATCCAATTATCATTGGTTGTACAACTATGCACATCAGATTCACAATGATCGCTATTAAGTTATATTGCCTGTTGGAGTGTGAGACTCGCTTTGATAATAGCAGTGTCCCGTGTGCCTTACTGCATGCACTCGAGCAGTAGGTAATAGACTGTTTCCACGCAAAAGCTGAGAATAATGCAGAACTACACAGCAAGCAGATAAGCTATCTACCACTTACAGGGACTGCAGGCTTTTCATGCAAGTTAACTAACAATCGAAAGGTCGTTCATTCCTACAGTCATTCGTTTTACATTGCAACCATTATTCGTGTGTGTGGTTTCAGTGTCAAAATTTGTCTGTCTTTGGTGTTGCTTTCTGAATGGAATGTCGTTTAAAAACGATGAAATATTTGAAATGCTGATTATACATGGAAAATGTCGTCGGGACTGCAGAGCTGCTGTCCCTTTGTATGCACAGAGTNTGAGAACACTCATTCGCACACATCACTCTTCACGTATTTTAAATATCGACCACAGGGGTCAGACACGACTCTGCTCCACACCATACAATCGCGGATGCTCGCCGGACCTGAGCACTGATGAGAGTTCCACATTCTGCTCTGATTCTGTCATTCATGCAATGTAAAACCAATGACTGTCAGAATGAACGAACGTTCGGTCAGTTAACTTGCATGCAAAATCTGCAGTTCCTGTAAGTGGTAGATGGCTTATATGCGTGCTGCTTACTGCTGTCTTATTCTCAGCGTATGTTCGGAAACAGTCTAATAATAACCGTTAAGTGTATCCAATTATCATTGGTTGTACAACTATGCACATCAGATTCACAATGATCGCTATTAAGTTATATTGCCGGTTGGAGTGTGAGACTCGCTTTGATAATAGCAGTGTCCCGTGTGCCTTACTGCATGGACTCGAGCAGTAGGTAATACACTGTTTCCACGCAAAAGCTGAGAATAATGCAGAACTACACAGCAAGCAGATAAGCTATCTACCACTTACAGGAACTGCAGGCTTTTCATGCAAGTTAACTAACAATCGAAAGGTCGTTCATTCCTACAGTCATTCGTTTTACATTGCAACCATTATTCGTGTGTGTGGTTTCAGTGTCAAAATTTGTCTGTCTTTGGTGTTGCTTTCTGAATGGAATGCCGTTTAAAAACGATGATATATTTGAAATGCTGATTATACATGGAAAATGTCGTCGGGACTGCAGAGCTGCTGTCCCTTTGTATGCACAGAGTNTATATTTGAAATGCTGATTATACATGGAAAATGTCGTCGGGACTGCAGAGCTGCTGTCCCTTTGTATGCACAGAGTTACTCGCAGCGCGTCCATCACTCGTACAATGTCTCCCAAAATCTTGCATGTCGCGTGCGCACAACCAGGCAAGTGCATCCGACACGCAACAAACGTCGCATCAGACGACATGTGAGAGACAAAAGCGCTGTTGATGTACTTGCTGCCATGGTAGTTAATCCTCATGATTCTACACGGAGGATTGCTCACCAAATTATTTCTTATCATGCGTGAGAATTAAAGACATCGTCTACTGCATGCGTCCAACAACGAGGGAAGACATAAAATACAAAATCAGAGCAGCATGTGGATATCTCAGCTGTGCTGAGGTCCACCGAGCAATCACGAACGTAATAAGGAGAGCAGAGTCGTGTATGATACAGGATGGTCGACATTTCGAAAATTAATGAAGAGTGATGTGTGCGAATGAGTGTTCCCAGTTCCCATTTCACAGTAGTTCTCTCACACCATATCGGTACTTACAGTATACCCGACGTCCTTTTTATTGTACGTAAACTAGGTATACACGTCAGAAAAACAGTATGTTTCGTTGATGTCCATTTGATTGTAGTAAGAATAACAAACGTTTTCGTTCCGTTTCATTGTGCGTAAACTATACACATCGCAAACCATATGCTTACATGATTAATTTTATTGTGCATAAACTATGCACGTCAGGAAAAGTGGTTTAGTTAATGTTTCATTTTCAACGATCTATTCAATTATACCATGTACGACCCCTATTTCCATTTGCAATTTCAAAGCTTACCTCTTGGACACCGACTTACTGTATGTTCGGGAAGATGGAATTAATACCAATCGATCATTCATATAGGGTACAGTTATCACAATTTTTTCGAAATCCTTTGGTGTAGAGTTGTTTCCGAGAAATAAGGGCGATGTGAGTTCTGAGAATCACCCAGTATATATAAAAATAAACTAATGAGCCACAATCCATTATATTGATATCAGTGTTTCTATCACACCAAGAAGTTTAGAAAAAAGCTATAATGCTCGACGACATGGGAAAGAACGAATGATCACAAGGACCAACCTCAAAAATGACTACAATGCATCAGTGTTACACATATTTCGCAACTTGTAAAGACTGTGTTCAATTGCTTGCCATGAAACAAGATATATTAAAACCATTAATCGCGCAAGTTAGAGGACACTGCCACACACTGTTGCAAACAGATATAAAAATAATTAAAAATGAAAATAGTTATAAGCATTTACCAACAAATGCATTTTGCGCGAGCATCGAGCGTTGTACATCACATTTGTATAAAAAAAATACTTTTGCGAAGCCGAGAAGCACAGGAGCGATAAGAACAACACTTCTACACTGATGCAAACAGATATAAAAATAAAATGCAAAGGAAAATAGTTATACGATCTTACCAACCAGTGCAATCACATATTTCACAAGCTTCGGGTGCTGTATGCTGCGTTAAACGATGCTATAAATGCCCAGGCCATCCTGATTAGTACAACAGAATAGCAAACGACTTCCTTACGAGCTGATTGAAAAGAAACCACCACATTAGGTGTACAATCAACACCCACAACAACACTAGCAGCNCGACTTCCTTACGAGCTGATTGAAAAGAAACCACCACATTAGGTGTACAATCAACACCCACAACAACACTAGCAGCGGAAAGCATCCGACCGGTCCGATATTGTGAGATCAACTAACATCTTGAGAATATGTAAGGCAGCCCAGGTGGTCGGCCGGCTGGTGGCGCAGACACAGTGCAGGTCTCAGCAAGTCGAAGGGATGGCACTTAACACTAGCCGAGAGAGAGAGAGAGATGAGTCAGGTTTCAGGGTGCAAGACCAGCCGAGTCACACATGCACTTCCCTTTACGAGAATACTAGTTATACAATACAAGGCAACAAGTTTGAATATTTTAAATATTATATACATGTATTTATTTTGAATACTTACNTACTAGTTATACAATACAAGGCAACAAGTTTGAATATTTTAAATATTATATACATGTATTTATTTTGAATACTTACCATTTATATAGAAATAACAGCAAATGTATCAACCTTGTAAAGACGAGTAAGAAAGCATCGCAACACATGCATTTCATCTATGTATGTACTCTGATTTTCAGTCATCCCAAAACATATGTACCCAGGCATTGATGGAGATAGTGCACCGACCGTGAGAATAAGGTAGTGTAGCTTCAATCCCATAGTGAGACTATCATTTCACAGGAGATACCTCTGGACAAAAGAATAGGGTTAGAATCCACGTTTCTTTTACCTCATATTCAGCAACACATTTATACTTTAGCTTTACGGATGCTGGAATTTCATCATCATCATCATCAGTGAAATATGTACATTTCAGTATCGTTGTCACAGCATTACCAGCAGTCTTGGGAGCCTCATTGCATTCTCACCCTTCTAACTAGTTTTAACAATTTAGTCCACTCTTCGCCTCCTCCACGTATGTGGATTGATAAAATGCATTGTGATTGGCTCCCATTGTGCACTAGAGGAATGTCCATGAATGTCCTGATGTTTGATGGACCCACATTTCTGGCGTTCTTTGCACATTGCTATGACAATTTAAACATTCCACTCCGGCTCGCTGTTGTGGTTTCTTAGTTTACCAAACTCGCATGTGGCCTTCTTCACAGCTGTTTATTTGACAGGTGGTGCACAACGCGGCCGTGTATAACAAAGTGTAGAAAATGAAAATAAGTCTACCTCCTTTTCAATCAATGATTGCGCGTTCCTCTCTTAGTCTGAAGTAAAAATTGTAAGAAGGTAGGTTGGGCTTCACGTCTCGTCGACAGCGAGATCATTAAAGACAAAGCAAGTTGCGCAGAGAAGCAAAACTTTCGCCTGGAGTGATTTCGGGAAATCATGGAAAACCGAAAACAGAATGGCTGGTCCTCCTGAATGCGAGTATGAAGGTTTACCATTGTGTCACCTCGATCGTTAAATTGTAAGTGAACTTCATTATTCAGTTGTAAATTTTTTTCCCAAGGTAAGGTTGTTAGTCCTCGAAATACCAACCACGTTGAGCTTGTTTTATGTTGCTGTTACTCTTCAATACATTCAGTAGTCTGATGTTCACTTCAGTATATTTATTAGCCACAACCTTATAATAATTTTATCGTAACGTATATAGCCAAAATAACTCGTAATCGTTAACAGACTTCCCCATAGATTAGCTACTGATCATGCCAAATTCTAAAACATATACTTGACTCACAGTGTTGCCAACACTCTTAATACAACATAGCTAGTTCTGTTACATGTAATACAGTCCACTTGTGTGCAACTTTCACGAGTTGGGGCCGCAGAGTGCAGCGTCCTTAGGCTAAAGATAAGGTAGACCGATCTCGCTGGCTGCGCACAACCAATGTCCTTGTCCCAACATTGAAGTCATTTTCTGTCAACACGTCTAGCAAAAATTGGATGGTTTGTATTTGAGGTTAGAACATTNTGTCCCAACATTGAAGTCATTTTCTGTCAACACGTCTAGCAAAAATTGGATGGTTTGTATTTGAGGTTAGAACATTGACCAGTAAACAAGTGCTTTTGAGATGTATGTATACTTCCTCATAACAAATTTGCAATGCAGTTTGATTAAATTCANTACCAGTAAACAAGTGCTTTTGAGATGTATGTATACTTCCTCATAACAAATTTGCAATGCAGTTTGATTAAATTCAAATTTATGTAAGTATTTTATTAGTATGAAAGGGTTTGTTTTTTGAAAATTCAGATATAAACAAGCACGTTCATCACTGTTGACCATGTGACTTTGACAGTTGTGTTCCTGTAGGGTAGGTCAAAGTTGGATACATGCGCAGAAGACGAATAAGCGGCCACCTCACCTTTAGTCGATGGCAGCGCCGAAGCACGCCGGCCTCGGCGCACACGAACGAGGTTTATAAGCGAGCAGCTGTCCGCGGGGCGCGGGTTTCCCACTGGCACTCGAACGGAAGAGCANCGCGCCGGACTCCACCTGACAAAACAGCCGGCCAGCGACACCTCAAGAGGGACGCCTCCACCATGAACAGGCGGCGTGTGACGTCACCCCGGACCGCGCGGTCGTGACAACCGAGCCGCGCTGGCTTTACACGCGCCTGCTTGCTTTTCTCTTTCAGCCCGCTGTGTGTACCAGTACAAAACAACATTGCCGTGGACGTAA
Source organism: Clitarchus hookeri (assembly GCA_002778355.1). Classification (NCBI taxonomy): domain Eukaryota; kingdom Metazoa; phylum Arthropoda; class Insecta; order Phasmatodea; family Phasmatidae; genus Clitarchus; species Clitarchus hookeri. The sequence goes on along the minus strand of NQII01005173.1, from coordinate 169,562 downwards.
TCAGAGGCACCATTATAATTCACTTTCCCTCTTATCGGGAGCACAATTATATGAGCTGAGTATCGCTAGCCGGGCGTAGCGGAGTTTATGATATTCTGATAACGCAGAATACCACTACACGTCGTGCCATGGCAACTTCCACCCCGCTTTTTGTTTCCACGACGTGAATTGGCTCCCGATAAGCGGAAAAAGAATGAGAATTGTGACCCTGTGGACCAAGAACGCTAACAATTAAGCCTCTTCTTTCTCTTACTATACATGCAATAAATTTGTTATTAACTGTAAAATTTAAATAAATCTAGTTACATAAAATTAGTATTCTTGGATGTATACCATTATACAAGACGACGAGTTACGTATCAGTTTTTTGTGTGTGTTTTCAACTAAAATATAGCTGGAAGGACGGAAAAATTAAGGTTTAGTCTCACCTTCACTCCCCCAAAATTTCTGTTGTTGCGCCCCCTGGACATAATACTCTAGTATTGAAAAAATACAGTGGATATTTGTTTAAACATTTTTATAAATACAGGCCTACACGTAGCCTTGGAACTATTTTGCCTGAATAGCCGCTAACATTACTGTAAGTATTATAATCAGTGGCTGCATTAAAATAGATGCATATAGGGGCTGGAATCATTTTTATTAGATTACTTCGAAAGCACGAAATCGTAAACCAGCTGTAAAGTAATTAAATTCTAGAACGCTCTGGTAACGCAAATAATTAATGTTCCCTTTTGTCAAATGTAGACAATTTTACTGGTTTGAATTGTGTTGGCCAGAGGGGGGATGGTGCAAGAAGATGGAGTTTGCTCCGGGCATTCTCCAGGTTGAAGAAAATCTTGAAGTCTTCATATGGACCAGAAAATTATCCCTGTGATACGTCTCTGTTCTATTGGAGGCTGTATTGGGTAGAGTGTGTAGCTGTGGAGAAAGGAGAAAAGACCAATATGGCACTGAAAGTGAAATCCTACTGGACTGTCAGGTGACCCGGGTCACCCGATAGTGCACATATGGAAGGTGCCCAGAAGATTTCTCTTTCCACTTACTGCATTGCATCCAAGCTCTATATTATTATCTTTCATGACTACCTGTTGGAAATACATATAAACGCCAAAATCCTACCATCTGCTGTTTGTACGAGTCGAGGGAGACATGGAAGAGACGGCATTCCTCCCAAGTGTAGGTGTGGCTACCGGGATGTCGAGGCTATGTATCAAGTGGTCCAGCAATGTCATTGGACACATGAGATTAGTGTGACGCGTCATGACCATCTTGTTCAGTTCGTGGGGGAGGAACTCCAGAAGAAAGATTGGCGTGTTCAAAACGAGCCTCGACACAGAACTTCTGGTGGGCTTAGAAAACAGGATAGTGTTGCGTCTGCACCTGTAGCTGAGAAGGTTTTCTCATCGATGTCCAGATTGTGCAACATAAGGGCATGCAGTGGTCAATTGACACTAAGATTGCCAATAACCCTGAGATGGAGGAAATAACAACTGTGTGCAGAGAATTCCAGTTTGAATGGGTAGATGTAATCCTATTAACGATTTCCTGGAAAGTTAAATGGTTTGAGAAACCGCCCTCTCTTCTCTCTAGTTTGTTTGGTTGGGAGATTCTTTCTTTCTTCATTGGTGACTAAGACCTTATTTGGACTTCGTTGCGTTGAAGATATTTAATTCCACCCTGCGGATTGTGGAGGAACGCCACAAATTTTGCAATATATTTTCTTAGTTTGACATTTTAGGTATGGCTGATTACCAGCGATTGCTCGCTTGTGTTTATATAGAACGACGCAGGGGTTTTCTGCTGTTATGTGTATCTTATTTGTGTTTTACCTTTGGTAGGCCCAGTACTCCCATCTAGTTGGTTGTTACCCTTGCTCATCTGTGAGTTTTCTCTGGGTATGGGGTTGACTAGAAGTAGTGCTCTACGACAGATCATAAGTAGCTATACGTTTTAGTAGGTGGGGGAGTGACTCACTCATATGCGAGAGAGTGTCCCCCTGAATAGACTGTGGTTCCTTCTTGGGTTGTTGCTGGCAACCAACGTGTTGGTGGTCTTTAAAATAATATTTCTCAAGAATGAAGCCGGAATTATGTCATCATCTTACTTTTTACCCTGTTTACCTGTTTCGATCACCTAAAACATATCATTGTTTGCATATTTTTGTGAGAATGTTTTCAGACAAAGGCACACCCTATCAAATAATTATGTAAATATGTTGTTTATATAATGAAAGGGTAAAAATTAAACAATAATATTATGAACATCGAAATTTCACACTTTAAGCAGACGAAGAAGTGAAGAAAACGCAAAGCCCCTTTCAGTGATTAAATCAGTATTTATTTAACTATTGCTAAATGCTATTCTGTTCACGGCAAAGTGAAAACTTTTACAACAAAACCTATCAAAAATTATTGCCGGTAACAACTTAAATTCTACAGTACATACTGGCATGCAGGCTCTCAGTTAAGATGGTAGCGAATTAATCGAAATAGTTTTTAACACTTGATGCTATATCGTAAATGTAATGTTTACATCTATAGCCAATGAAGTTAGTGTTTATTATTATACACTTTTTATAGTATGAATATGCATAGCGACACATTTTCATTTCTAACAATTCCACGCTTTTACTTTGATGGCGCATGGATAAAATGATCAGACGTATGTCAGTGTTATGGTGGAAGGATACGGAATGAGAATAAAAGTAGATGTTAAGCGTAGGCCTTTCAAAAATCCTCAGTTTACCGTGAACATCCCGTACAAAAAGTTACTCGTGAAGGTTCTTATTGATGCATAACAATAGAAGCAGGAGCCTTTTTGAGACTGTTTTGTAACTCCAAATTGCAGAACCTTCGCGTGCATTTATTTCTGCTCAGTGATTTGAACTGTTTTTTTGTACAAATCAATTCCTCATTCACGATTTAAACTGACTTAGGGTGGTTTCCAATTAAAAAATCCACCGTTTACTCAATACAGTAGTGATGTGTTCTGTGGAATACCTATGGTGGGAAGGAGTGACTGGTGGCAACAGACTTGTTAATCATCCTACGAGGTAAACATTTCCGCTTACACAGTGCCGCCCATCCGGAAGTTTTTTCTACGCTAAATGGATCACTGAAGGAACCCACCCGGCGCTTTCGTCCGGCTTTAACCTCAAGTGATTTCTGGCCACGCTCCAGGTTAAAAATAAGCTCTAAACTTCACGAACTTGAAAAACTCCCAGACAGACAAATTTAACGTAGTGTTTGAAATGTCCTAGGCGAAAACTAAGTTCCCTATAATCGCAACTATCTGGCTGGATCGAGTGGTTGGTTACTTGAGTTCCGGAAGTGAAAGGTTCCACTAAAGACACTACTTATGTTTAGCAAAATTACACAGGATTTTCTGTTAAATTGAATATGTTAAGAGCAATGTTTGCATCTAGGATTTGCATGAAACATTACAAACTTAATCTCATTAATTTCTTACTAAACAGAATGCTAATGAGTATTTTTAATCAGTCAGTTCATCGAAGAAGTTATTAGTACCAACCTGATACAAAAAACTCGGTTGGTTATGAGATTGGCAAAGCAGGCTTGACAAAGACTTTCAATTATTCCCGCTGTATTCTACGACGTATAGACAATTGGACACAACGTTCGTGACATGAGATTATTTTACATTTGTGTAGAAAACACCACGATAGACACTCCCCTTGACACGGGTATCAAATTTCTGCGTAGCGGTAGTCAATAACAATCTGGAACTCCTTTTGTATGTATGCATGTAAACTTATTGACTACCAACATTAAAACATTTAAACAATATAAATTGAGAATGTTAATTTGTCAACAAAACGCGATTATTTATTTACTTGATCACCCAAGTATAGTTCAACCATAGGACATTTTTCAACAAATATACACTGGAGTGCCAAAAAAATCTGGTATAGGCGTGCGTATGTAAATAATAGAGGTATGGAACCAATCAGAGTAACGCGATGCGGTCGGCAGCGCCTATATAAGACAACAAGCGTCTGGTAAAGTTGCTAGATCGTTTACTGCTGCTATAATTACAGGTTATCAAGATTTAAGGGAGTTTGAACATGGTGTTATAGCCAGCGCACGAGAGATGGGACATAGCATCTCCGAGGCAGCGATACAATTTGGATTTTCGCGTACGACCATTTCACGAGTGTACCGTGAATATTGGGAATCAGGTAAAACATCAAATCTTCGACATCGCCGAGGCCGGAAAAAAATCGTGAACAAACCGGACAAACGACGACTGACGAGAATCATTAAACGTGACAGACGTGCAACTTTTTCTCAAATTGGCGCAGATTTCAATGTTGAGGCATCAACAAGTGCCAGCGTGCGAACTATTCAACGGACCATCATTGATATGGGCTTTCGGAGCCGAAGGCCCATTCGTGTATCGTTGTTGACTGCACGACGCAAAGCTTTACGCCTTGCCTGGGCCCACCAACACCGCCATTGGACTGTTGATGACTGAAAACACGTTGCCTAGTCTGACGAGTCTCGTTTCCAATTGTAAATGGCGGATGGACGTGTACGGGTATGGAGACACCCTCATGAATCCATGGACCCTACATATCAACAGGGGACTGTTAAAGCTGGTGGAGGCTCTGTCATGATATGGGGCGTGTGCAGTTGGCGTGAAATGGTACCCCTGATACGTCTAGATACGACTCTGACAGGTGACAGATACATAAGCATCCTATCCGATAACCTGCACCCATTCATGTCCATTGTGCATTCCGACGGACGTGGACAATTCCAGCAGGACAATGCGACACCCTGCACGTCGAGAGTTGCTACCGAGTGGCTCCAGGAATACTCTTCTGACTTAAGACACTTCCATTGGCCACCTAAATCACCAGACATGAACATTATTGAGCATATCTGGGATGCCTTGCAACGTGCTGTTCAGAAGAGATCTCCACCGCCTTGCACTCCTATGGATTTGTTAACTGCCCTGCACGATTCATGGTGGGAAATGCCTCTTGAATACCTTCAGACATTAGTCGAGTCCATGCCACGTCGTCTTGCGCCACTTCTGCGTGCTCGCGGGGGCCCTACACGANGAAATGCCTCTTGCATACCTTCAGACATTAGTCGAGTCCATGCCACGTCGTCTTGCGCCACTTCTGCGTGCTCGCGGGGGCCCTACACGATATTAGGCAGTTGTACCATTTTTTTTTTTGTTCTTCAGTGTATGAAGTGCTGATTACCGCACGAAATAAATTAAAAATGATTTAATAAAATAATATAATCCGATAATTGTTATTGGCTAGATCAATGATTCAACTACTCCAATCTCAAGTTTAGTTCAAGACTGTCACAAAATGTGTACGAGCTTGACGGTGGGTTTACATCTGAAAAATTACGCATTAACTTAAGATTAATGACGTTTACAGAAGAATAGAAATTATGATGTTCAATGAGTTTGCTCACAATGTAACTTGGTGCGTTATCGGCGCCCTTAAGCTTTAAAGGCACTAGCCAATCAGAGCATGCAAGTAGGTATTGTTGATGGGAAAACAGGTAGTTGCAGTTATAAGCAAGCATTAAAAATATTAAAAGGGGAGCTGTGTGAGCACGAGAGACTGCCCTACCGAGGACCGCCAAGTACCACTGGCATACAAAGCCCCAGGCAACAGTAAAGGTATCCCAACTCACAGGCACGGAGGTCAGGCACTCGTACTAGGAACTCTGTCCAACCACAAACATGATGTTAAGTTACGAGAGTCTGCCAGAAAATGCCAACATTGTAGAACGTTTCGTCAAATTGTTGGTTGTGGTATTTCAGGTTAGGGGGTTAATTGTCAAGGAAATGTAAAGAGGGCACGCCTATCGCGAGGATTCATTGGCTGAATTAAAAATGATCATGTGAACTGTCGATCTTAAATATAAAATACGTGGCTCCGTGTGCGTCATTGGTGGGTATTGCATAATTCTGAAGTAACCTTTCTTCCCCCACTTCTTCTGTATATATATATAGGTAGGTATCACTTATCATCTCGTCGACAGCGAAGTCATTAGAGACGGAGCAAGTTGCTCAGAGAAGNAGGTAGGTATGACTTATCATCTCGTCGACAGCGAAGTCATTAGAGACGGAGCAAGTTGCTCAGAGAAGAAGGAGCGGAGAAGGAATCGGCCATAGTCTGTATCATCCCAGCATTCGCTTGGAGTGATTTCGGGAAACCACGGATAACTGAAATCATGTTGGCCAGACCGAGCATCGAAACCAGGTCCTCCCTAATGCAACTCTGAAGGTTTACCAGTGCACCACGTCGTTAGAGCTACATGTACAGAGAGATCCTACCACCGAGGAGCATAGCTACGGCTCGGCTCAGAACTGCCGGTGGCTGGTGTTTACCAGTGGAGGTGNAGAGATCCTACCACCGAGGAGCATAGCTACGGCTCGGCTCAGAACTGCCGGTGGCTGGTGTTTACCAGTGGAGGTGACTGAGCGGCAAGTTCCTGGTCGCGGTGGGGGAAGAGCTCAGTGCCCTTCCGTGACGTGCGCGGGTTATTTCTGTCTTGGCAAGCGGCTGGAGCACACATACTGGCGATGTACACCTCTACTTTACCAACACTCGCACCCCATAATAGGCGTTCGGTAGCCAAAAAACATTCCTCTGCTACTGTAAAATGATTGTTTCTTAAAGTTCAAATTAAGGGGCCGCCTACCTGGAATATGAATAGCACTGCAGTGTGTTTGAAATACACGCTTTACCACCAAACTCTTAAACGCGCGTCCAATGGTCTTACTTACGAAAAGAAAGCACACTTCAGCCAAGGCCTGTTCAGTGCTTTCAAGACGTCGTGCTCATTAGAAGCACCTTTCAGAGAACTCCAAAATAGCTGAGAAAGGGTTTTTCAAAGCACCGTATCTGAAACAAATGTATAAGCGTCAGATAGCCTACGTAAAATAATAACTAATTTATAAAAAAATAAATATATTTTTAAAAAACTAAAAAAAAAACTTCACAAAATATATCTGCTCCATGTACTCCAAATGACGCACCGACTTGCTAGTCTGTTTCAGGTCTGGAAGAAGAGGACTTGGACCTCGGGAAGGGGGCTCCACTGTTACTGGAGTTTGTATAGATTCTGGTACCAGGGGCCTCTCCAACTGTAATNTTTTTTTTTTTTTAATTTTCAATGTCACATACGAGGAAAAGCTAATCGTACCCCGTGGGCTGCCCCGGGTGACTAGTGACTCACCGACACAATACATGCGAAATTAATTAGCACACTTGTATACAAAATATCAACATGTAAGACAGACATCACGACACTCATACTCGCTCCAGCCGTGAGGCTGGAGGGGAGCTTCACTCCCCCGCCGAAAACACGAATACGTAATGTTACTTATAATAGGCAACACCAATAAATAGCCTTAATACGGTTCCGATGCCCAACAAACCAGAGACACACGGCGCCCCACCGCCAACCCAATGATTTGAGTATGTGTCGGGGTGCATTTGTTTTACAAACAACCAGTGAGTTATGGGAGTCAAGGCTCTCAATCTCACGACACCAAGGCCATTCGGTGCCATACGAGGGTTCGGCGGAGGCGTAATACTAAAGGGCCCTGCATTGAACCTTGCCACAGACTTTCCACCAACAAAATGATAGAGTCATAGCTTAAAGTCGCATAGGCACACGCTGAACGACGAGAGCACTGCGCGCCAGTTCAGAGTGGTATAGGCGTAAGATACTCGACACGCCGAACCGTGTAGCCGTTACCGCTCTCGCGCTCCTCTGCCTCAGACGGGGATAATAACTTCAGGCACGTGGACGCCTGAAGGTAACATACGGTTCCCTTCGTAAGGAAACCTCATAACTCCAAAAAATTGTATCTTACAGGAAATACAAAAAACATTACCACTTTGATTTCTAAGGGGGAGTTTTTTTTTTTTTTTTTTTTTGCTGTGTGAAACAGAATTGTTGTTAAAATTTTAGATACGTATACTTTTTAAGTGAGATTTGAATAAATATGTGCATTAACAATAAGAAGTAGATTTACGAGATTTTCGCTGTTCGAAACCTCATAATGTAGTTACAAGGTTTCCGTTTTTCGTTTGTAACTTATTTTTAAACGTTCCTGGAGATACGAGATTTCGTAGTCTATGAGTTGATTATTTTCGGGGGCTATTACGGTGTAAAAACCTCTAAATAAAAACTCGAGTTACGAGATTTTCTTATGAAGATAACGATGTAGTCTATAAGTAGTATAAAATGATATGTTCACGCGAACCTGCCATCCTGGCGTAGTGCTACGGCGACCATCTCGGATTTCCCTTTGTACCTCAAAGTTTCCCTGATTCGTTCAAAAACGCTCAAAATCGCCAGAACTTCCCTCAAAATTTCCCGAATTTCCCTCAAAACGAGAAAACATTTCCTCGAAAATGTGTTTTGCACAATACGGTTGGCACTTGTTCAAGCCTGCGTAATCCGGCTAAAATTGTGCAAATGCCAGCTGGATTGTGCAACTATTTACAAGCACTTCACGTTCTTTCATTCCATGCCAGCACCATCCATATTGTCTGAAGAATATTCGAGTTCATTGCCCTATCTGGCAACTTCATGCTCACCTTGTTACAAGTTTATATTCTACGACCTATGACAATTACGAGTATGCCAAGGACACCAATACCGTTCACACACACATATGCTATTGTACATATATTAATCGCACTTATGCTAATCGTGCATACGTCAACTACCATCCGCCATCTGGCCATTGTTCCCTTCCACCTTGGATTTTTACCATCAAACTAGCATTCGTTCGAGCTAGAGCAGAGCAACAAGTTGATAGGGCTAAGGATATCTTAACCCTTCCTATAAGGATAGTTGATTTTTTCCGATCTGTTTAAAAATAAAACCACAAAATTCATAACATAGACATCACTCCTGATTGCCACTAGTATGGTAGAGCAAATTATGCCTTAAGCCCTCGTATAAGCATAGCTGGCCACTATTTCCGAACCCCACTTATAGGCGTAGTTGGCAACCATTTCCAAACTGTTTAAGATATAGCTACCAAATCCATTACATAGACATAAACTCTGCGGACGAATGGTACTGCAGGGTCAAGTATGCCCTAAGTCCACTTATAAGCATAGTTAGCTGTAATTTGGGACCTGTCTAAGATACAGTCATTAATTTCATACCATAGGGATCACCCTTTTTGTAGAATAGGGTAGTAGAATCAATTACACCTTAAGTCTTCTTATAATGATAGTAGACCACCATTTCCAAACTGCTTAAGATAGAGTCATCAAATTTATAACATAGGCATCATACTTGATGCTGAATAGGGTGGTAGATACAATGACGTATTGAGCGCTCGTATAAGCAAAGCCGGTTGTAATTTTCTAACTGTTTAAGATATGGTCGCCAAATTCATATCATAGACATCACCCCTGGTGACGAAAAGGACCACGGGGTCAAGTAAGCCTAAATACCTCTTATAAGCATAGTTGACTGCCATTCCCCATCCGCTGAAGCTATGGCCACCTAATTCATGTCATAGGCATCGCCTCCGACGACGAGTAGCATGCCAAGGTCAATTACACCTCAAGTCCTTGTATAAGCATAGTTGGCTGTTATTTCCCATCTGCTGAAGCTACAGTTACCAAAATTATATCATATGCATCGTTCCCGACATCGAACTGGTGGCAGGGTCCATTATGCCATAACCTTACTTATAAGCATAATTGAAAACCATTTGCCATTTGCTGGAGTCATAGTCATCAAATTTAAATCATAACATTACTATCAAAATATAACAGGGCAGCAGAGTTAATTATACATTAATCCCACTTATAAACATATATGTTTTTAATTTCCTATCCGCGAAAGCCACGACCGTCAAATTCATAACACAGGTATCATTTCTGGAGGCAATCATTGCGATAAGGATAATTAGGGCCCCAGGCCCTGCCTGCTATAACCATATAAGGACCTCATTTCTTAACTATTTAAGTTCGGCTTACATGTAACAGTCAGCCATACATGTGAAGAAAATAAAGGAATGTATACATACAACTGTGTTGCAAGCATGACGTAGTAGATACAAATTACTGGTGCATGGAGTGTAGGGCCTGAAATAGTAAACATACGCGCTGGTACGCGTGCACTCGTCAATCACCCACCACCATGCTCATAGTCTGCTACCGCAGGTGTTATATATATATATATATATATATATGCATAAATAAACATTAGCACAGGTAACATGCAACAACCATCCAACACGAAAAAGTTAAGGTACACACAATCGCGCTGCGAGCAAGATGTATGTAGTCGTGGGGGTTACAGCATAATTAATACATATAAATAAACACAGTCAGCCTGACACGAGGACCAGTGGCCCGAAGCCTCGTTAGCATGGGTTAATCCTTAACAACAACCACACGTACATTGGAAAAATAAAGGCGTGTACAATTGCACCACAGCAAGGTGTAGCTGGGCACCGGTTACGTTAAAATATGTACGAGTTAATAGAAATAAACACCATAGATCTAACGAGAGGGTCGCGGAGAACCACGTGTAAAATATATGAAACTATCGTGTACATGCAAAATCGGTCACTTTAATATAAAAACAATTTCCATTGGTTCTGCAGACTGTATTATTGATATCAACATTGCATGTGTGCCAAGAACTTTGGTAAAAATCTGGAAAGCAAGAGGACATGAAAAGAGCATATGTTCACAAGGACCAACCTAAAAAAAAAATCTAAAATGTGCGAAGTGTGATACACATTACGCGACTTGTAAAGATGGTGTTCCTTTGCTTGCTACGAAACAACATACATTTAAGCCATTAGTCGCGCAAGAGAGACGACACTGCAACGCGCGGATGGAAACACATATAAAAAAGAATTGTAAAGCAAATAGTAATAAGCATTTATTAACCAAAACATAATGCGCGAGCATCGAGCGCTGTACATCACCTTAGTCTAAAAAAATACTGTTGTGATGCCGAAAAGCACAGCAGTAATAACGACAACACTGCCACACACTGATGCGGACAGACATAAATATAAAATATAAACAAAAATAGTTACAAGCACTTACCACTCATCGTAATTGCATATTACAAATGCGTCGGGTGCTGTACGCTGTGTTATAATATGCAAGAGAAGACCATATAGACCTGGTTAGTACAATAAAATAGCAAACTATTTCTTTACGAACCGATTGAAACGAAACCATGACATTACGAGTACAGCCATCATTCACAACACTAGCAGCGGAACATGTCCGGTCATCCCGATGTTGCGCGATCAACTAGCATCTCGAGAATTTGTAAGGCAGGCCAGGTGGGTGGCCAGCAGCGTGGTGGGCACCGTGCAGGTCTAACTAAAGTCGAAGGGATGGCACATATATTAGCCGAGAAAGAGATGCTTCAGGCTCCAGGGTGGCAAGCCAATCGAGTCACACACATGCACTTCCCTTTACGAGAGGAATTCAGTTATGCAGTACAAGGTAACAATTTATGTAGTTTGAAATGGTTTATGCAGATACCTATTTTGAATATGTACCATGTTGCTATTGAGTAGAGAATTTTAGAAAAAAGATGGAATTCCCGACAACAGGAAATGTATGTATGTTCACAAGTATCAACATAAAAAAAATTCTACAATATGTCAAGTGATGTGCACTATTTACCGTTGATGATAATTTGAAGATTCATTGCATGTCTTGTAAAGGGGATGTTCCTTTGCTTGTCACTAAACATCATGCTTTTAAACCATTGGCCATGCATGAGACTACTACACTTCTGCTATTGATGATTAGATATAAAAATAAGTGTAATGGATAGTAGTTATGAACACTTACCAACCGATGCATATTGCGCAAGCAACAAACGCTGTATATTATAATATACCAAAAAAAATTACCGTCCCGAAACACGGGAGCGATAAGGTGGACGCTGCTATGCACTGATAATAGCAGATATAGAAAGGCAAATATTTATAGTACCTATAAACCAACGCGTATTGCACAAGCGGCGTGCACTGTACATCCAATCATACGTTGCTAGACAAGACCATGCATTTGAAAACTGGCGTAGTAGCCTTCTTTCCATACAGCAGAATAGCAAACTGTTTCCCCCACATACACCAGTAGAATGATTTGTCAAAGTCGGGTGCAGTGTATTTTAAAAGGGACAAAACTGGCACCTGACAACGGTGCTGGCATCGGCCGCCTTCCATGTTGTGACATCACCCAACCGCCATGTTGCATCTGCATGACCTTGACTCATAACCATAACCTTGACCCATAACCTTGACCTTGACCCACAACCTTGACCTTGACCGATAACCTTGATATTGAACAGTGGCCTTAAATGTCCTTGATTGCAAATTTTTTTTAAATTGCAGAAAAATATTAAAATCACAAAAATTTATAAGAAATTAAGATTTAAAAAAAAATAATTTAAAGATGTTAATGTAGGAGGTCCGGGGTTAAATTGCAGGCGGATCAACTAAGCTCCCTACACGACCAGCCCTCGCAAGGTTGGGCAGTGTCCATATCGTCAGCCATGTTAGATATTGATGACCTTGGCCTTCGAAATCTACCTTGGATAACCTTAAAGCCAAAAAATTTTAAAAACCCCTAATTTTTTTTAACAAACTCCCAAAAATCCCTTGACTCTTGACTCAAGATTCAATACCCTTTACTTATGACCATTGACTCAAAACCCGAGACTCAAAACTCAATACTCACGATCCAATAACCAAGACCCATGGTTCAAGGACCAAGACCAAAGATTCTTGACTCAAGACTCGAGGCTCTTGATTAAATACCGTTAACTCAAAACCCTTGATTGAAGACTGCAGACTGAAGACCCTTGACCCAAGACTCAAGACCCTTGACCCAAGACTCAAAACCCTTGACCGTTAACCTTAAACCCAAAAAATAAAAATCCAAATAAAAATAGAGATTACAACATTTAAAAAATTAAAATTTGGAATGCTTGGACATAACAGGGTCTGGAGCCGAAGCCGACATCATGCTCAGTCATTCTGGTATTTCGGCTGCCATGTTATAATGTCACCCAAATACCCTATTGAATCCAAGTGACCAGAACTGTTGTCAGGTGCCAGTTTTGCCCAATTTAGAATACATTGCACCCGACTTTCCCAAATCATTCTACTGGTGTATGTGGGGAAAATCGTTTGCTATTCTGCTGTATGGAAAGAAGGCTACTACGCCAGTTTTCAAATGCATGGTCTTGTCTAGCAACGTATGATGTGATGTAGAGTGCACGCTGCTTGTGCAATGCGCATTGGTTGATAGGTACTATAAATATTTGCCTTTCTATATCTGCTGCCATCAGTGCATATCAATGTCGAACTTATCGCTCCCGTGCTTCACGACGGTAATTTTTTTTTATCTAACATAATATTCAGCGGTTGTTGCTCGCGCAATATGCATCGGTTGGTAAGTGTTTATAACTATTATCCTTTACATTTAAATTTCATATCTAATCATCAATATGTAGCAGTGTCGTAGTCTCATGCATGGCCAATGGTTCAAAAGCATGATGTTTAGTGACAAGCAAAGGAACATGCCCTTTACAAGATGTGTAATGCATCTTCAAATTATCAAGATGGTAAATAGTATACTGCACTTGACATATTGTAGAATTTTTATTATGTTGATACTTGTGAACATACATTCTTTTCCTGTTGTCGGGCATTCCATTTTTTTCTTAAGTTCTCGATGCAATGGCAACACTGATATCACTATTATAGTCTATGAAACTAACATGTATTTTTTTATAGTAGTGGTTCGATACGACAGCCTGATCGCAGCACCTTTGCATATATGTGGCTCCTTTATTATTTACTGTATTATGTTAATTAATTGTGCATATATTGCATGGTTTCTTATGTTCCACATGGTTCTCCCCAGCCCTAGTGTTAGGCTGATGCTGCAATGGGGTGGTTTCAAACAAGACAGAATAGGCTGGCCGGCTCAGTTGCTATTCAGGTTGCAAAGAGTGATAAAGCGGCTACGGATGAGATGGAAAATATTCAGTAAAGTTATTTGTGTCGCTATTGCAAGATANGGGTGAGAAGTGGATGGGGAGGGCCAGAGTGCCACATTCACTAAAGCGAGTATTTTATAATAATTAAGGAGGATTGGAATATGGTAGTAAAATAGATTTACATGCTAAGTAAATGCAATGGATTTATCTCCAACGAATATCTGTTCATCGCAAATACTTGAATCCTACCAATCATTTATAAATGCATAGCGGTAGGTACATTCTTAGTCGATAGCAATTCAAATAAATAATTTTAATATTATTTTATGCATTTATTCCTATTCCTAACGAAATCACACACATACGTAATATTTCATTCAATAATAGAATTTATCTCTTCACCAACAGAAAGATATCCGTTTCTTTGTAATGGAACCAACAGTCGTAGTCTATCAACCAAGTCATTGGGGTCTTCAGAAAATAAGTAGCTAGACCTCACAAATTTCTTCGCAGAAGGTTTACGATACATGTCTGCATGTATGTTCTTCCGTGATGAGTAGGTTGTGAGATACCTCTGGGCCAGAGTACAGGTTTCGAATCTGTATTTCTTCTGCACCAACTTCAAGTAGTCATTATCTTCAGCAACACCTTTTTCCTTTTACTCTGCAGATGACTTCACTTCATCATCGGTAGAATATTTCTATTTCCATTTATTTTTCGCACCATTACAATTAGTCTTGTAGCCCGAACTTTCGTTCTCTTCGTCATGACTATTTGTAATATTTTCCTTCATTTTTCTCTTTACATGTCAGCAGTGCATGTCTGTCGTTTAAAACTTCTGACAATTTGTATGGCTTGCACTTTTCGTAGTAAATGTATGCAACACTCGTATTTCCTTCATCACATAATGTTTTGGAACAAGATGAATGCCCGGGTAATGTTATGGTTGCCTGAATCAGCATTAGTTTACACGACGAATCAGCAGGAAGGCTAGCTATAGTCTTGTTGTGTGGCAATAAGTTTATTGCATGCTGTCTCGTGTCAAGCAAAGGTGTGTTACCTATACATGGACCAGTATTTCTCTTTAAACTATCGCTTCTACCAAATACTGTCGCACAGTTAGTACATGATAGAGATTTGGAGGTTGGTCCTTTTAAACATTCGCTTTTCTCATGTCGACGAGCATGACAGCTTTTGCTGAAGATCTTTCCACACTAGCAACACTGCTTTCCATGTAATTTTCCAGCAGTGGGAGAAGGTACATTCATAGAGGTAAGCTCTAGAGTATGCTTTGTACAATAAACAGTTTGTGATATCTTCATGCAAAAACCTGAAGTTTTTCCAAAATAGCAACATGGGTATATACTGGGTCTAGCTATTGTTCTCTATCTCTCTCTCTATATATATTATATATATACATTAGTTACTAACACATTTCAAAAGTAAGATTTAAGCATATTTTATGCAACTTTTCTACCAGACATNATATATATACATTAGTTACTAACACATTTCAAAAGTAAGATTTAAGCATATTTTATGCAACTTTTCTACCAGACATTTTATCTATATCATTAATCACATTACCATGCAGTCAATTCCTCATCAGTTTCTTCCCTCAGTACTGGCTCCTCATTGCTGGCTCCTCGCTGCTACCTTTATGTAGTACCGACACGGCACAGTTATGTTTAACAACTGGGCAATTTCCTTTGGACGCTGTTATCTATATCATCCCACCGGTCGAAAGCGAACTAGCCAGTTTAACAGCTGAGTGATTTTCTGTGGTTACAGTAACTTATAACATCATTCCACCGGTCGAAGGCNAAAGGTGAAGCTATGTTGTAATTCTCTGTAGTGAGGTAGAGGAAAATTAGTATGAACCTATTTGCTAAGTGGATAGTGCCCACTTGTTCTTAGCTCTAGATGATTTACTGAAGCCAGAGTTCATCCCAAACCCTTGGTAACCAATTCTTCTTCCTCTTGACATAACTTGTGTATACTATCAAAAACAGAGCTTTCTATTGCAAATGCATGATACACTGCTACAGTCTGGGTCTAGAATGCTCTGGTACAATATTCACCATCTTGGGGCTCTGGTTTCGTATAGCTACAGTCCAGCCACATATTATATTTGAGAGCACCGCGTTCTTCTACCTCATCGATAAGTTGGTTTATTGTATTAGGTTTCACATTTGACAGGAAAGAGTAAGCATATTTCGATGTAATTGTCATATTCGGTGCAGCATAATCTTTTAGAATCCCACTGAATACAAATAGCTTCAGGAAAAAGCCATTAACTTTTGGCTTGCATAACATTAACTTAGGCTGTGTTGTACAATCAGGTGATGATGATGATGATGATGATGATGATGTGCCAAGGGTAATATACGATATACTATTAGTGGCAGCTTGAGAGCAATTTTGTGACTCACAAAGTTTCAAACATCTTTTTCAATCGTCAACGCGTGTATACACACTTATCACATCGATATATGATACAAATTGTGCTCCTTACACAAGTACTTTTGTAATGTCCTTTTGCGTCGTATGCATATGTAAAAGTCTTGTCAAAATAGTTGCATGGATACCTTGGCGGGAGCAAAGAACTGCTCTCAACATTTGTAGATGAACCCTAACAATAACCTGGTAATATCCGCAGATATTGCTTGGCAGGCAGTGTAGGGAGACCCTTGCATGTTGTAAGATATATTTTCAAGTTGCTACGACGTCCAAATTGAGATTTACACTTTTCACATGTGAAAATACCAGTACACTCAGCATTCTGATGACAACCAACTTCGTGCTATCTGCAGTTGTTAATGTTAGAAAATGTTATCTTGCAATAGCGACACAAATAACTTTACTGAATATTTTCCATCTCATCCGTAGCCGCTTTATCACTCTTTGCNTTATCTTGCAATAGCGACACAAATAACTTTACTGAATATTTTCCATCTCATCCGTAGCCGCTTTATCACTCTTTGCGACCTGAATAGCAACTGAGCCAGCCAGCCTATTCTGTCTTGTTTGAAACCACCCCATTGCAGCATCAGTCTAACACTAGGGCTGGGGAGAACCATGTGGAACATAAGAAACCATGCAATACATGAACAATTAATTAACATAATACAGTAAATAATAAAGGAGCCACATATATGCAAAGGTGCTGCGATCAGGCTGTCGTATCGAACCACTACTATAAAAAAATACATGTTAGTTCCATAGACCATAATAGTGATATCAGTGTTGCCATTGCATCGAGAACTTAAGAAAAAAAATGGAATGCCCGACAACAGGAAAATAATGTATGTTCACAAGTATCAACATAATAAAAATTCTGCAATATGTCAAGTGCAGTATACTATTTACCATCTTGATAATTTGAAGATGCATTACACATCTTGTGAAGGGCATGTTCCTTTGCTTGTCACTAAACATCATGCTTTTGAACCATTGGCCATGCACTGCTACATATTAATGATTAGATATGAAATTTAAATGTAAAGGATAATAGTTATAAACACTTACCAACCGATGCATATTGCGCGAGCAACAAATGCTGTATATTATGTTAGATAAAAGAAAATTACCGTCGTGAAGCACGGGAGCGATAAGTTCGGCATTGATATGCACTGATGGCAGCAGATATAGAAAGGCAAATATTTATAGTACCTATCAACCAACGCGTATTGCACAAGCAGCGTGCACTCTACATCACATCATACGTTGCTAGACAAGACCATGCATTTGAAAACTGGCGTAGTAGCCTTCTTTCCATACAGCAGAATAGCAAACGATTTTCCCCACATACACCAGTAGAATGATTTGGGAAAGTCGGGTGCAATGTATTTTAAATTGGGCAAAACTGGCACCTGACAGCAGTTCTGGTCACTTGGATTCAATAGGGTATTTGGGTGACATTATAACATGGCAGCCGAAATACCAGAATGACTGAGCATGATGTCGGCTTCGGCTCCAGACCCTGTTATGTCAAAGCATTCCAAAATTTAATTTTTTAAATTTTGTAATCTCTATTTTTATTTGGATTTTTATTTTTTGGGTTTAAGGTTAACGATCAAGGGTTTTGAGTCTTGGGACAAGAGTCTTGAGTCTTGGGTCAAGGGTCTTCAGTCTGCAGTCTTCAATCAAGGGTTTTGAGTTAACGGTATTGAATCAAGAGCCTCGAGTCTTGAGTCAAGAATCTTTGGTCTTGGGTCTTGAACCATGGGTCTTGGTTATTGGATCTTGAGTATTGAGTCTAGGGTTTTGAGTCAATGGTCATAAGTAAAGGGTATTGAATCTTGAGTCAAGAGTCAAGGGATTTTTGGGAGTTCGTTAAAAAAATTTGGGGTTTTTAAAATTTTTTGGCTTTAAGGTTATCCAAGGTAGATTTCGAAGGCCCAGGTCATCAATATCTAACATGGCTGACGATATGGACACTGCCCAACCTTACGAGGGCTGGTCGTGTAGGGAGCTTAGTTGATCCGCCTGCATTTTAACCCCGGACCTCCTACATTAACATCTTTAAGTTATTTTTTTTAATCTTAATTTTTTATAAATTTTTGTAATTTTAATATTTTTCTGCAATTTTTTAAAATTTTTGCAATCAAGGACATTTAAGGCCACTTTTCAATATCAAGGTTATCGGTCAAGGTCAAGGTTGTGTGTCAAGGTTATGGGTCAAGGTTATGGTTATGAGTCAAGGTCATGCAGATGCAACATGGCGGTTGGGTGATGTCACAACATGGAAGGCGGCCGATGCCAGCACCGTTGTCAGGTGCCAGTTATGTCCCTTTTAAAATACACTGCACCCGACTTTGACAAATCATTCTATTGGTGAATGTGGGGGAAATAGTTTGCTATTCTGCTGTATGGAAAGAAGGCTACTACGCCAGTTTTCAAATGCATGGTCTTGTCTAGCAACGTATGATTGGATGTACAGTGCACGCCGCTTGTGCAATACGCGTTGGTTTATAGGTACTATAAATATTTGCCTTTCTATATCTGCTATTATCAGTGCATAGCGGTGTCCAACTTATCGCTCCCGTTCTTCGGGACGGTAATTTTTTTGGTATATTATAATATACAGCGTTTGTTGCTCGCGCAATATGCATCGGTTGGTAAGTGTTCATAACTACTATCCATTACATTTATTTTATATATCTAATCATCAATAGCAGAAGTGTAGAAGTCTCATGCATGGCCAATGGTTCAAAAGCATGATGTTTAGTGACAAGCAAAGGAACATCCCCTTTACAAGACATGTAATGAATCTTCAAATTATCATCAACGGTAAATAGTGCACATCACTTCACATATTGTAGAATTTTTTTTATGTTGATACTTGTGAACATACATACATTTCCTGTTGTCGGGAATTCCATCTTTTTTTTTAATTCTCGACTCAATAGCAACATGGTACATATTCAAAATAGGTATCTGCATATACCATTTCAAACTACATAAATTGTTACCTTGTACTGTATAACTGAATTCCTCTCGTAAAGGGAAGTGCATGTGTGTGACTCGATTGGCTTGCCACCCTGGAGCCTGAAGCATCTCTTTCTCGGCTAATATATGTGCCATGGCATCCCTTCGACTTTAGTTAGACCTGCATGGTGCCCACCACGCTGCTGGCCACCCACCTGGGCTGCCTTACAAATTCTCGAGATGCTAGTTGATCGCGCAACATCGGGATGACCGGACATGTTCCGCTGCTAGTGTTGTGAATGTTGGCTGTACTCGTAATTTCATGGTTTCGTTTCAATCGGTTCGTAAAGAAATGGTTTGCTATTTTATTGTACTAACCAGGTCTATATGGTCTTCTCTTGCATATTANGTTGGCTGTACTCGCAATTTCATGGTTTCGTTTCAATCGGTTCGTAAAGAAATGGTTTGCTATTTTATTGTACTAACCAGGTCTATATGGTCTTCTCTTGCATATTATAACACAGCGTACATCACTCGACGCATTTGTAAAATGCAATTACGATGAGTGGTAAGTGCTTGTAACTATTTTTGTTTATATTTTATATTTATGTCTGTCCGCATCAGTGTGTAGCAGGGTTATCCTTATTACTGCTGTGCTTTTCGGCATCGTAACAGTATTTTTTTAGACTAAGGTGATGTACAGCGCTCGATGCTCGCGCATTATGTTTTGGTTAATAAATGCTTATTACTATTTGCTTTACAATTCTTTTTTATATGTGTTTACATCCGCGCGTTGCAGTGTCGTCTCTCTTGCGCGACTAATGGCTTAAATGTATGTTGTTTCGTAGAAAGCAAAGAAACACCATCTTTACAAGTCGCGTAATGTGTATCACACTTAGCACATTTTAGATTTTTTTTTTTTCTTAGGTTGGTCCTTGTGAACATATGCTCTTTTCATGTCCTCTTGCTTTCCAGATTTTTACCAAAGTTCTTGGCACACAGGTAATGTTGATATCAATAATACAGTCTGCAGAACCAATGGAAATTTTCTTTTATATTAAAGTGACCGATTTTGCATGTACACGATAGTTTCACATATTTTACACGTAGTTCTCCGCGACCCTCTCGTTAGATCTATGGTGTTTATTTCTATTAACTCGTACATATTTTAATGTAACCGGTGCCCAGCTACACCTTGCTGTGGTGCAATTGTACACGCCTTTAGTTTTCCAACGTACGTGTGGTTGTTGTTAAGGATTAACCATGCTAACGAGCCCTCGGGCCACTGGCCCTCGTGTCAGGCTGACTGTGTTTATTTATATGTATTAATTATGCTGTAACCCCCACGACTACATACATCTTGCTCGCAGCGCGATTGTGTGTACCTTAACGTTTTCGTTTTGAATGGTTGTTGCATGTTACCCGTGCAAACGTTTATTTATGCATATATATAACACCTGCGGTAGCAGACTACGAGCATGGTGGTGGGTGATTGACGAGTGAGTGCGTACCAGTGCGTTTGTTTGCTATTTCAGGCCCTACAATCCATGCATCAGTAACTAGTATGTACTACGACATCCTTGCAACACAATTGTATGTATAGATGCCTTTATTTTTTTCACATGTATGGCTGACTGTTACATGAGAGCCGAACTTAAATAGTTCAGAAATGAGGTCCTTCTATGGTTATAGCAGGGCCTGGGGCCCTAATTATCCTTATCGCAATGATTGCATCCAGAAATGATACCTGTGTTATGAATTTGACGGTTGTGGCTTTCGCGGATAGGAAATTAAAAACATATGTTTATAAGTGGGATTAATGTATAATTAACTCTGCTGCCCTTTTATGTTTTGATAGTATTGTTATGATTTAAATTTGATGACTATGACTATAGCAAATGGCAAATGGTTTTCAATTTTGCTTATAAGTAAGGTTATGGCATAATGGACCCTGCCACCAGTTCGATGTCGGGAACGATGCATATGATATAATTTTGGTAACTGTAGCTTCAGCAGATGGGAAATAACAGCCAACTATGCTTATACAAGGACTTGAGGTGTAATTGACCTTGGCATGCTACTCGTCGTCGGAGGCGATGCCTATGACATGAATTAGGTGGTCATAGCTTCAGCGGATGGGGAATGGCAGTCAACTATGCTTATAAGAGGTATTTAGGCTTACTTGACCCCGTGGTCCTTTTCGTCACCAGGGGTGATGTCTATGATATGAATTTGGCGACCATATCTTAAACAGTTAGAAAATTACAACCGGCTTTGCTTATAAGTGCGCTCAATACGTCNAAGTGGTTTTAGATCATACTTAACCCTGCAGATATTTTCGTCATCGGGGGTGATGCCGATGTTATGAATTTGGTTGCCAACTATGCTTATAACCATTTCCTTGACTAACTATACTTTTAAGTGGGCTTCCGAAATGTTGGCCAACTATGCTTTTATGAGGGCTTAAGGCGTAATTGACTCTACCACCCTATTGGGCGTCAGGGACGATGTCTATGTTATGAATTTGGTTGCTATATTTTAAACAGATCGGAAATGGAGGTTAACTGTGCTTATAATAGGGTTTAAGGTTTCCTTAGCTCTACCACTTTGTTGCTCTGCTCTTTCTGACTCTAATGGTAGTTTTATGTGGGAATCCAAAATGGCGGTGTTCGAAGGAAAGATGGCAGGGGTGATTAACTCATGCGCATTTAGCATAAGTGTGATTAGTATATGTACAATTAGCATATATATATATGAATGGTTGGTATTGGTGTACTTGGCATAGGTCGTACAATAAATACCTGTAACAAGGCTGAGCATGAACTTGCATGATGCGGCAATGAACTTGAACATTTTTAGACTAGATGAATGGTGCTGGCTGTGAATGACAGAGCGTTAAGTGATTGTAAATGATTGCACAATCAAGCTGGCATTTGCACAATTTTCGCCGGATTCCGCCGGATTGAGCAAGTTCCAGCTGCATTGTGCAATATACATTTTTGCGGGAATTTTCGCTGGTTTTGAGGGAAATTCGGGAAATTTTGAGGGAATTTGAGTGATATTGAGCGTTTTTGAGGAAAAAAAAGAAATTATGAGGGAAAAAAGGAAAATCAAGATGCCCGCCGTGGCACCGCTGCACCGCGCCAGGAGGGCAGGACCACGTGAACATACCTTTTCCTACTACTCACATGCATGTTAGCAGTACAGACATACACTGAAGAGCCAAAAAAACTGGTACACCTGCCTAAGATCGTGTAGGGTCTCCCGAGCACGCATAAGTGCATCAAGACGACGTGGCATGGATTCGACTAATGTCTGAAGGTATGCAGGAGGCAATTCACACCATGAATCCTGCAGGGCAGTTCACAAATCCAATCTGCGCCAATTTGAAAAGGGTTGCACGTCTGTAACGTTTAATGATTCTTGTCAGTCATCGTTTGTCCCGTTCTTTCACGATCTTTTTCCGGCTGCAGCGATGTTGAAGATGTGATGTTTTACCGGATTCCCGATATTCACGGTGCACTCGTGAAATGGTCGTACGNTATTCACTGTGCACTCGTGGAATGGTCGTACGTGAACATCCAAATGTTATCGCTACCTCTGAGATGCTGTGTCTCATCTCTCATGCTCCGACTATAACACCATGTTCAAACTCTCTTAAATCTTGATAATCTGCCATTGTAGCAGATCTAGCTGCCGACAGCATCGCGTTACTTTGATAGGTTCCATACCTCTGTTATTTGCATACACATGCCTTGACCAATTTTTTTAGTTCTTCAGTGTATATTTTCTGATAATTAATATTCCTGTTACATTTCGGATGGCTAAATTGAAGAGTTGTTTACACGTTAAATTCCCGACATTTTTCCTAATTATTTCTTACATCCACGACATATTTGTAATTCTAACGTAGAATCTCTTGCACCAAAGAATGGAGGCTGGCAGTGATAAATGTTAAACAAGTAATGAGGCAACATACTTACTAATTTCTATTGCTTTTTACATAAATTTGTAAATACAGTGAAACTGCAGATAAGCATCTAGCTGTAACAGTACATATATACGTAACAAATGAGCAAATATAAAAAATCGACGTTGCCTATCAAAATAAATGTACAATTGCATAAAAATACGCTGCCTACCATTTGAACTAGTTATGTCATATATGCATACACAGGATGTTCACAAAATCACGGACAAACTCTGTCAAGTGTGATTCGTCACATAAACATAGACAAAAAGTATAAACTACATCACATTTAGCCAAACTAGCTTCCTTAGGATGGTAGACGCCCGTAAAGGTGGATATGAGCAACAGGTTTATTGCGAATAGCACAGGACCAAATTCACTTAGATCTCTGGAAGTAAATGTGGTGTATCAGTAAATGCAGTACCACACACGCGCGCGCCCATACACACACGCGCACTCTCTCACGCACTCTCTCACACACGCTCTATCTCTCTCACACACACAGAGAGTAGGGAGGCGTCACACTCTCATCCAATGCGACTGGATACACCTGGGTGGCAACCACCATTTCCCCCGTAACCTATGTTACTAATGTACACCAACAGTATTTTCTGAACATGTGTATGTTCACATATACAGGATATTTTGTAACTTATGTTACAGATTTTGGGAGGTGATTACTTACGGGTAAACATTACGAAAATGTGATTGACGTATGTCCGGAAACGACGTCTAAAGATAGAAAACATCCAAGAAATTTGGATTTCAAAAATCTGTTTTCTCTAATAAAATCTAAGCGAAGTAATATTAAGTTCCGATATTTAGTTTACTAGGTATCATAATGGCGATGTTCAAGACAGTGACATGCCTGTAAACACCAACCCCTTTCACACAAAAATCGAGGTTGAAACCCCTTTTTATTGTTAAAAAATTTTAAAGCCCAACTTTCGGGGGTGTTTTCTACCCTTAGACGTCGTTTCCGGATATAAGTCAATCGGTATTTTCGTAATGTTTTTTTCCGTAAGGTATCACATCCCAAAGACTGCAACATAAGTTACGAAACATCCGGTGTAGCACTGTCAATGTAATAGGTCCACAACTCAGAAAATGCGAAATGGGGTAAAGGCCACCATTAGGAAAAGCATGATTCGTTCATTGGAGGTAATAAGATCATAACGCTATTTGTAATAATACAAGTCAAATAACGATGTTTTATGTATACTTAATGGCATGTGATACATACTTGTTCCAGTGTAATTTTATATTATTTAGAGATTTGTACATATTTTCAATAACAATGTAAACAAAATTAGTGACGAAAGATACATATTAAAAAAAAAATTCTTACCTCTTTCTAGGGTGAAAGTTGAAAATCAGTGTTTAAACTTTAAAAATACTCTCCTGAANTTTATATGTATTAATTATGCTGTAACCCCCACGACTACATACATCTTGCTCGCAGCGCGATTGTGTGTACCTTAACTTTTTCGTGTTGGATGGTTGTTGCATGTTACCTGTGCTAATGTTTATTTATGCATAAATATATATATATATATATATAACACCTGCGGTAGCAGACTATGAGCATGGTGGTGGGTGATTGACGAGTGCACGCGTNAATATATATATATATATATAACACCTGCGGTAGCAGACTATGAGCATGGTGGTGGGTGATTGACGAGTGCACGCGTACCAGCGCGTATGTTTACTATTTCAGGCCCTACACTCCATGCACCAGTAATTTGTATCTACTACGTCATGCTTGCAACACAGTTGTATGTATACATTCCTTTATTTTCTTCACATGTATGGCTGACTGTTACATGTAAGCCGAACTTAAATAGTTNCAGTTGTATGTATACATTCCTTTATTTTCTTCACATGTATGGCTGACTGTTACATGTAAGCCGAACTTAAATAGTTCAGAAATCATGTCCTTCTATAGTTATAACAGGGCCTAGTGCCCTAATTATCCTTATCGCAATGATTGCATCCAGAAATGATACTTGTGTTATGAATTTCACTGTCGTGGCTTTCGCGGATAGGAAATTAAAAACATATGTGTTTATAAGTGGGATTAATGCATAATTGACTCTACTTTCCGTGTTCCAATTTGGAAGCGATGGGTATGATTTGAATTTGATANACTCTACTTTCCGTGTTCCAATTTGGAAGCGATGGGTATGATTTGAATTTGATAACTATGACTCCAGCAAATGGCAAATGGTTTTCAATTATGCTTATAAGTAAGGTTATGGCATAATGGACCCTGCCACCAGTTCGATGTCGGGAACGATGCATATGATATAATTTTGGTAACTGTAGCTTCAGCAGATGGGAAATAACAGCCGACTATGCTTACACCAGGACTTGAGGTGTAATTGACCATGACATGCTAATCATCGTCGGAGGCGATGCCTATAGTATGAATTTTGTGGTTATAGCTTCAGCGGATGGAGAATGGCAGTCAAGTATGATTATATACGTCTATAGGCTTACTTGATGCAGTGGCCCTTTTTGTCGCTGGGGACGATGCCTATAGTATGAATTTGGTGACTTTAGCTTAAACAGTTCGAAAATTACAGCAAACTATGCTTATAAGTGGGTTTAGATCATACTTATCCATGCAGATAATTTCGTCATCGGGGATGATGCCGATGTTATGAATTTGGTTGCCAACTATGCTTATAACCATTTCCTTGACTAACTATACTTTTAAGTGGGCTTCAGAAATGGTGGCCAACTATGCTTTTATGAGGGCTTAAGGCGTAATTGACTCTACCACCCTATTGGGCGTCAGGGGCGATGTCTATGTTATGAATTTGGTTGCTATATTTTAAACAGATCGGAAATGGAGGTTAACTGTGCTTATAATAGGGTTTAAGGTTTCCTTAGCTCTACCACTTTGTTGCTCTGCTCTTTCTGACTCTAATGGTAGTTTTATGTGGGAATCCAAAATGGCGGTGTTCGAAGGAAAGATGGCAGGGGTGATTAACTCATGCGCATTTAGCATAAGTGTGATTAGTATATGTACAATTAGCATATATGTATGAATGGTTGGTATTGGTGTAGTTGGCATAGGTCGTACAATAAATACTTCTAACAAGGCTGAGCATGAACTTGCATGATGCAGCAATGGACTTGAACATTTTTAGACTAGATGAATGGTGCTGGCTGTGAATGACAGAGCGTTAAGTGATTGTAAATGATTGCACAATCAAGCTGGCATTTGCAAAATTTTCGCCGGATTCCGCCGGATTGAGCAAGTGCCAGCTGCATTGTGCAATATACATTTTTGCGGGAATTTTAGCTGGTTTTGAGGGAAATTCGGGAAATTTTGAGGGAATTTGAGTGATTTTTAGCGTTTTTGAGGGGAAAAAATGAAATTATGAGGGAAAAAAGGAAAATCAAGATGCCTGCCGTGGCACCGCTGCACCGCGCCAGGAGGGCAGGATCACGTGAGCATACCTTTTCCTACTACTCACATGGATGTTAGCAGTACAGACATACACTGAAGAGCCAAAAAAACTGGTAAACCTGCCTAATATCGTGTAGGGCCTCCCGAGCACGCAGAAGTGCCTCAAGACGATGTGGCATGGATTCGACTAATGTCTGAAGGTATGCAGGAGGAAATTCACACCATGAATCCTGCAGGGCAGTCCACAAATCCAATCTGCGCCAATTTGAAAAGGGTTGCACGTCTGTCACGTTTAATGATTCTTGTCACTCATCGTTTGTCCCGTTCTTTCACGATCTTTTTCCGGCTGCAGCGATGCCGAAGATGTGATGTTTTACCGGATTCCCGATATTCACTGTGCACTCGTGGAATGGTCGTACGCGAACATCCAAATGTTATCGCTACCTCGGAGATGCTGTGTCCCATCTCTCATGCTCCACCATGTTCAAACTCTCTTAAATCTTGATAATTTGCCATTGTAGCAGATCTAGCTGCCGACAGCATCGCGTTACTTTGATAGGTTCCATACCTCTGTTATTTGCATACACATGCCTTGACCAATTTTTGTAGTTCTTCAGTGTATATTTTTTTGATAATTAATATTCCTGTAACATTTCGGATGGCTAAATTGAAGAGTTGTTTACACGTTAAATTCCCGACATTTTTCCTAATTATTTCTTACATCCACGACATATTTGTAATTCTAACGTAGAATCTCTTGCACTAAAGAATGGAGGTTGGCAGTGATAAATGTTAAAGAAGTAATGAGGCAACATACTCACTAATTTCTATTGCTTTTTACATAATTTTGTAACTACAGTCAAACTGCAGATAAGCATCTAGCTGTAACAGTACATATATACGTAACAAACGAGCAAATATAAAAAATCGACATTGCCTATCAAAATAAATGTATAATTGCATAAAAATACGCTGCCTACCATTTGAACTAGTTATGTCATATATGCATACACAGGATGTTCACAAAATCACGGACAAACTCTGTCAAGTGTGTTTCGTCACATAAACATAGACAAAAAGTATAAACTACATCACATTTAGCCAAACTCGCTTCCTTAGGATGGTAGACGCCCGTAAAGGTGGATATGAGCAACAGGTTTATTGCGAATAGCACAGGACCAAATTTACTTAGACCTCTGAAAGTAAATGTGGTGTATCAGTAAATGCAGTACCACACACGCGCGCGCCCATACACACACGCGCACTCTCTCACGCACTCTCTCACACACGCTCTATCTCTCTCTCACACACAGAGAGTAGGGAGGCGTCACACTCTCATCCAATGCGACTGGATACACCTGGGTGGCAACCACCATTTCTCCCGTAACCTATGTTACTAACGTACACCAACAGTATTTTCTGTACATGTGTATGTTCACATATACAGGATATTTTGTAACTTATGTTACAGATTTTGGGAGGTGATTACTTACGGGTAAACATTACGAAAATGTGATTCACGTATGTCCGGAAACGACGTCTAAAGATAGAAAACTTCCAAGAAATTTGGATTTCAAAAATCTGTTTTCTCTAATGAAATGGAAGCGAAGTAATATTAAGTTCCGATATTTAGTTTACTAGGTATCATAATGACGATGTTCAAGACAGCGACATGCCTGTAAACACCAACCCATTTCACACAAAAATCTAGGTTGAAACACCTTTTTATTGTTAAAAAAATTTAAAGCCCAACTTTTGGAGGTGTTTTCTACCCTTAGACGTCGTTTCCGGATATAAGTCAATCGGTATTTTAGTAATGTTTTTTTCCGTAAGGAATCACATCCCAAAGACTGCAACATAAGTTACGAAACATCCGGTGTAGCACTGTCAATGTAATACGTCCACAACACAGAAAATGCGAAATGGAGTAAAGGTCACCATTAGGAAAAGCATGATTCGTTCATTCGAGGTAATAAGATCATAACGCTATTTGTAATAATACAAGTCAAATAACGATGTTTTATGTATACTTAATGGTATGTGATACATACTTTGTCCAGTGTAATTTTATATTATTTAGAGGTTTGTACATATTTTCAATAACAACGTAAACAAAATTAGTGACGAAAGATACATATTAAAAAAAAAAAAATTCTTACCTCTTTCTAGGGTGAAAGTTGAAAATCAGTGTTTAAACTTTAAAAATACTCTCCTGAAAAATAACAACTTCAGAGTTTTGGCCGTATTACTGCATATACATATATATATATATATATATATATATATATAT
>NQII01005173.1:91365-140171 GCA_002778355.1 Clitarchus hookeri | reverse complement strand
TGTATGTGTGTGTGTGTATATATATATATATATCCAAAGACTGTTTTACCAACGGTACTCCGGATCCCGGGTAAAACAAGGATGTGTTCGCAGTTTTTGTTGGAAAGCGTAACTTTAGTCTGTAAGCCACCCTTAGATTAACCCACTGGCACAAAGAAGAGGCATCAGATAATACTTTTTCTGAACTCGTGGAGGACGTACCAGTGCTTCCCAGGATGGGTATGTGGATCCAACCAGACAGTGCACTTACCCACCGCGGTCTCGCAATTTTTTCTACTAAAATTTTTCCGAGGGCGTTGTGGATTCGTAGGTGACCACCGCGCTCGCCGGATTTGACGTCACTCGACCTCTTCCTTCGGGGCTCGGGCGGGCTCTTATCTGCGAGACTTAGGTTGGAACTGCGTAGCCGCAGAGGCTCGGAACGTCAACGCACCAGCTGACGTCATGGCTAATGTCCGAGATCTTCAAGCGCCAGCGACATATCCACCGCCGCATACTTTACACAACTGGTACCCGCCACTTGGCCTAAAAATACTTGGCCTAACATTAGGCTAAATATTTTAAGGTGAAGTAACTCTAGGCGAAATAATTTTAGGACACGTGACTTAAGGCCAAATTGTTTTACGCCAAGTAACTTCAGGTCAAATATTTTTAGACTAAATTTCTTTGGATCAAATATTTTTGGTCCAAGTTACTGTTTTAAAACGGTTTTAAAACGACGAGCGACGCGCACCCAATAGTTAAGGATATTGAATAGCAGACATTTCTAGTTCAGTGTCCTTAACACACAGTTTTTTCATCTATAACTGGAACATAACAATTTTTTTACTTTCGTTTAGCTGAAAATCAAATAATTAAAAAAAAATCACAGTAAATCAAAAAGGTTAAAAAATCAAAGAGTCAGTTTTTCCTCGTGTACAACAGACGCCCACCTTCTAGTGCCAAAATTTGGCGATCACCAGTTCATCATTCTTCGACGAAAAAAGTTCATTTTCGTGTCTCCTGTTTCACGTAATCCACGTTTGTTCGTCGAAATGATCAAAATCATGCACACCACAATTAAACCTCACCACAATCTAGTCTTCTTGACTCACACACTAGTCTACTAACGAATTCATCGAGTTCTCGTTTTATAGTTCAGTAGCCCTTTGCATGTCTGAACCACTCAAAGGTTTCCAATTTCGCTCTGGGGATGAACTGGTAATACAAAAGCGGTCAATGCAAAGTAGAATTACAGGATATTCATCTGTAATGAAGTCGTGACGCCGTAGGTTGCAAGGCTATTGTTATACCACAACATGAATTTGTTATGTTTTACCATTATTACAAATTTTAATAGTAGTTAGAAATGGTATGTTCTGGTGCAGAGGTTGGGGGATGGTGACGAGGGGACGAATCAACAGCCATTTTGGAGGACGTCACAAGGCAACCTCGTGCTCTGTCATTCCTCGCCAGCAGCGCTCATCTTGGATTTACCTTTTTTCCCTCCTGCTCAAAACTTTACCTTATTACATTATGCTCTTGCATCCCATTTGGGGTTTTTTCTCATATACCTGCGAGTCTCTCTCGTCTCAAATGTTTTATCCCTCGAGATTTTTTGCATATGCATCCTGTTCTCCCTCTTGCCTCCCACCCTATAGGGTTATCTATAGCACTCTAACAAGAACGAGTCACATGCTCTGTCATTCCACCATGGGTTTTCTCATATTCCTTCTGATATTCTTTCACCTGGCATCTTGGTGGGGACGATTCTCATGCTCTATCATTCCAACTTGGTTTTCTCATATTCCTTCTGGTTTCCTTTCACCTGGTGTCCTAGTTGGGACGAGTCTCATGCTATGTCATTCCACCTGCACGACACTGAGCGAGGCCTGCCCATGCATGCTAGCCTAAAGTCGCAATGTGAGCATGCATCAAGTATGCCCAAAGTACACTTATAAGCATAGTGGGATGTAATTTCCGAACCATTTAAGATACAGCTACCAAATTCATAACATAGGCATCACCTCTGACAAACAAATGTACGCGGGGTAAAGTATGCCCTAAGCCTACTCATAAACATATTTGGCTGTAATTTAAGAACCATTTAAAATGTAGTAAACAAATTCATAACATAGGTATCACCCCCGACAATGAAAAGGACCATGGGGTCAAGTATGTCCTAAGTCTACTTATATGCATAGCTGGCTGTAATTTCTGAACCATTTAATGTATAGTCAAAAAAATTATAACATTGGCATCACCCTCGACAACGAAAATGGCTCAGGGTAAATTATGCTCTAGGCCTACTTATAAGCATAGTTGGCTGTAATTTCCGAACCATTTAAGATATGGTCACCAAATTCATAAGATAGGCATCACACCCAACAACGAATAGGACTGCAATGTCAAGCATGTCCTAAGCCCACTTATAAGAATAGTTGGCTGTAATTTCCGAACCTTGAAGATCAGCCACCAAGGCATCACCCCTGGCCACAAAAAAGAACCACGGGGTCAAGTATGCCCTAAGCCTACTTATTAGCATAGTTGGCTGTAATTTCCGAACAGTTTAAGTTATCAACAAATTCATAACATAGGTATCACCTCTGACAGCAAAACGTGTTGCAGGGTCAAGTATGCCCTAAAAGCACTTATAAGCATTGTTGACTGTAATTTTCCTAGTATTTATGATACAACACCAAATTCATAACATAGGTATAATCTCCCATGATGAAAAGGACCACAGGGCAAGTAGGCCCTAAACCTGCTATAAACATAGTTGGTTGTAATTTCCGAACAATTTGTTGATATAGTCACTTAATCCATAACATAGTCATCGCCACCGACGATGAACAGGACCGCGTTGTCAAGCATGCTCTAAGCCCACTTATAAGCATAGTTACCCACCATTTCCCACCCAAAGAAGCTATAGGCATCAAATTCATATCATACAAATCTCCTCTGATAAAGAACAGGGTGGCAGGGCTAAGTAAATTTTAAGGCATCTTATAATCATAGTCGAACCGACATTTCCTATCCATCAAAGATATAGCCATATAATATATAACATAGATATCGTCACCTAAAACGAACAGGATGGTATTTTCAATTATGCCGTAAGCCCTCGTATAAGCACAGTGGTCTACCATTTCCCACCCACTTGTTTGCAAGTACATCACGAGCATGATATACTATGCACCATGTAAGTTGACCAGATTCTGACAGGACTGCGAAAGTAGCGCCACTGTTTATATCTGACTATGTATCCTTCCGCCATCAGCTGATCGGCCACATGGCAACGATGTTGTTTATTCTCATGCTGTCATTATCAGCCGATCCCCTTGTCAATGTACTGTTCGTGGGATGTTTTAGGCGAACTTGCTACTCAGAAATACGTAACTGCGATTGTACTAATAGTAATGTGTACAAAAATCATTAATCAGTAAATCGTTATGTTTTAGGGCAATAATATAAATAATTAATTGAAAATTCAGTAACTACAAAAAAATGTAATGTGTAACAAATTTTAAGATATTTCAGACTTACATCTGTCTAAAAAAATTAGTAGATTATAAAAGTAAAAATATAAAACCTTGCAAAAAATTTTATATTTGCTAACTCTTTTTTAATTTATACGAGACAGTGAATTTGGGATATCATTTGTGAAACGGTAGTTGTAGCTATTATAACATGTTGGACATTATAGCTAATATATTAGAGTTGGAAAAATGTGATGTGGAATAACGTTAGAATTGCTTAAACACTATTCACGCATGTCCCACTTTCTTCTGAAACAATGAAATGGGTTTTCGGAGAACAATATGGCGTATAATTTATGCAGACGAACGATTACCGACTGAATATAAATTACTAGTACTCAAAATCACTGTACATTAAATATATGTTACTTTAAAAATTATGCAGAACTCGCGAAAAATAAAACTATTGGTATATGTTCGAATATTTATTATATATTTTAAACAAACGCTATTCTTTTCTGGCTGGTAATGCTTTGGAAAATATCCAATAGATGGCGCGCACAACATGTCAGAGCGAGGTCTGAGCTGCTTACTTTGCTCAATAGTTAGCACCTTTTTAAAGTTGACTGTTCTATTACTGGCTCGGAATGACACGAATTTGAAATATATTTCTTCAAATTATTAAAAAAAAATAATTCAACAATATTATACAATATTTATGTGTGCTTTTGGAATTAATATCAAGCACGTAAGTAAAACGGGGTTGGATATAGGCGATTAAGACATGAAAAAAAGGTTTTGAAATAGTGTTTCATTTGGATACGAAGCGGTTCAATGTNGGTTTTGAAATAGTGTTTCATTTGGATACAAAGCGGTTCAATGTGCCTTTCATTTTGAACACCTATACATTTCTACTTTAGCATGAAGTTTAGTTTCTAACACTAAAAACAGCTGTTTTTTGACCACGTAAAATAAAATGTATAATTTAATCTAGGAACTCATTCTTATTGTGTATTTTCTGCTGGTCTAATGTGTGTCCGCAGTGCACTTAGAATAGCCAACGTAATATTAACTTTTGTTCGTTNTTCATACAACAGGTATTGTGCATGAAAAAAATTTGTATCTCCCAACCCCACCCCCATCACCATTTAAAAATGGCTGGATCGACCCCTGGCCTCGTCCACAGGTCAGATAAATGCAGCTAGGAGTGTCTCCCACAGGAGCGTTGCTGCTCCTCATTGAGCAGATAAGCTAGCAGACGACGCCGGACAAGTAGCAAACAACAATTTCCAGACCCCATTTGCCTGGCCGTTACCACTGTCGCCAGATGCTCATCATTATGGCAACTCTTCCAAGGCCGCGGTCGAACTCCCATTTGCAGACTGGCCTTGACTCGAAACGATCCACCAGCGATCTGGCTCGATATGTATGTATGTGTGTGTGTGTATATATATATATATATCCAAAGACTGTTTTACCAACGGTACTCCGGATCCCGGGTAAAACAAGGATGTGTTCGCAGTTTTTGTTGGAAAGCGTAACTTTAGTCTGTAAGCCACCCTTAGATTAACCCACTGGCACAAAGAAGAGGCATCAGATAATACTTTTTCTGAACTCGTGGAGGACGTACCAGTGCTTCCCAGGATGGGTATGTGGATCCAACCAGACAGTGCACTTACCCACCGCGGTCTCGCAATTTTTTCTACTAAAATTTTTCCGAGGGCGTTGTGGATTCGTAGGTGACCACCGCGCTCGCCGGATTTGACGTCACTCGACCTCTTCCTTCGGGGCTCGGGCGGGCTCTTATCTGCGAGACTTAGGTTGGAACTGCGTAGCCGCAGAGGCTCGGAACGTCAACGCACCAGCTGACGTCATGGCTAATGTCCGAGATCTTCAAGCGCCAGCGACATATCCATCGCCGCATACTTTACACAACTGGTACCCGCCACTTGGCCTAAAAATACTTAGCCTAACATTAGGCTAAATATTTTAAGGTGAAGTAACTTTAGGCGAAATAATTTTAGGACACGTGACTTAAGGCCAAATTGTTTTACGCCAAGTAACTTCAGGTCAAATACTTTTAGACTAAATTTCTTTGGATCAAATTTTTTTGGTCCAAGTTATTGTTTTAAAACGGGTTTAAAACGACGAGTGACGCGCACCCAATAGTTAAGGATATTGAATAGCAGATATTTCTAGTTCAGTGTCCTTAACACACAGTTTTTTCATCTATAACTGTAACATAACAATTTTTTTACTTTCGTTTAGCTGAAAATCAAAGAATTAAAAAAAAAATCAGAGTAAATCAAAAAGGTTAAAAAATCAAAGAGTCAGTTTTTCCTCGTGTAAAACAGACGCCCACCTGCTAGTGCCAAAATTTGGCGATCACCAGTTCATCATTCTTCAACGAAAAAAGTTCATTTTCGTGTCTCCTGTTTCACGTTTGTTCGTCGAAATGATCAAAATCATGCACACCACAATTAAACCTCACCACAATCTAGTCTTCTTGACTCACACACTAGTCTACTAACGAATTCATCGAGTTCTCGTTTTATAGTGCATGTCTGAACCACTCAAAGGTTTCCAATTTCGCTCTGGGGATGAACTGGTAATACAAAAGCGGTCAATGCACAAGTAGAATTACAGGATATTCATCTGTAATGAAGTCGTGACGCCGTAGGTTGCAAGGTTATTGTTATACCACAACATTAATTTGTTATGTTTTACCATTATTACAAATTTTAATAGTAGTTAGAAATGGTATGTTCTGGTGCAGAGGTTGGGGGATAGTGACGAGGGGACGAATCAACAGCAATTTTGGAGGACGTCACAAGGAAACCTCCTGCTCTGTCATTCCTCGCCAGAAGCGCTCATCTTGGATTTACCTTTTTTCCCTCCTGCTCAAAAACTTTACCTTATTACATTATGCTCTTGCATCCCATTTGGGGTTTTTTCTCATATACCTGCCAGTCTCTCTCGTCTCAAATGTTTTATCCCTCAAGATTTTTTGCATATGCATCCTGTTCTCCCTCTTTCCTCCCACCCTATAGGGTTATCTATAGCACTCTAACAAGAACGAGTCACATGCTCTGTAATTCCACTATGGGTTTTCTCATATTCCTTCTGATATTCTTTCACCTGGCATCTTGGTGAAGAGACGATTCTCATGCTCTATCATTCCAACTTGGTTTTCTCATATTCCTTCTGGTTTCCTTTCACTTGGTGCCCTAGTTGGAACGAGTCTCATGCTATGTTATTCCACCTGCACGACACTGAGCGAGACCTGCCCATGCGTGCTAGCCTAAAGTCACAATGTGAGCATGCATCAAGTATGCCCTAAGTCCACTTATAAGCATAGTGGGATGTAATTTCCGAACCATTTAAGATACAGCTACCAAATTCATAAAATAGGCATCACCTCTGACAAACAAATGTATGCGGGGTCAAGTATGCCCTAAGCCTACTCATAAACATATTTGGCTGTAATTTAAGAACCGTTTAAAATGCAGTAAACAAATTCATAACATAGGTATCACCCCCGACAATGAAAAGGACCACGGGGTCAAGTATGCCCTAAGTCTACTTTTATGCATAGCTGGCTGTAATTTCCGAACAATTTAAGATATAGTCAAAAAAATTATAACATTGGCATCACCCTCGACAACGAAAATGGCTCAGGGTAAATTATGCTCTAGGCCTACTTATAAGCATAGTTGGCTGTAATTTCCGAACCATTTAAGATATAGTCACCAAATTCATAAGATAGGCATCACACCCAACAACGAATAGGACTGCAATGTCAAGCATGTCCTAAGCCCACTTATAAGAATAGTTGGCTGTAATTTCCGAACCTTGAAGATCAGCCACCAAGGCATCACCCCTGGCCACAAAAAAGAACCACGGGGTCAAGTATGCCCTAAGCCTACTTATTAGCATAGTTGGCTGTAATTTCCGAACAGTTTAAGTTATCGTCAACAAATTCATAACATAGGTATCACCTCTGACAGCAAAACGTGTTGCAGGGTCAAGTATGCCCTAAAAGCACTTATAAGCATAGTTGACTGTAATTTTCCTAGTATTTATGATACAACACCAAATTCATAACATAGGCATAATCTCCCATGATGAAAAGGACCACAGGGCAAGTAGGCCCTAAACCTGCTTTAAGCATAGTTGGTTGTAATTTCCGAACAATTTGTTGATATAGTCACTAAATCCATAACATAGTCATCGCCACCGACGATGAACAGGGCCGCGTTGTCAAGTATGCTCTAAGCCCACTTATAAGCATAATTACCCACCATTTCCCACCCAAAGAAGCTATAGGCATCAAATTCATATCATACAAATCTCCTCTGATAAAGAACANGTTACCCACCATTTCCCACCCAAAGAAGCTATAGGCATCAAATTCATATCATACAAATCTCCTCTGATAAAGAACAGGGTGGCAGGGCTAAGTAAATTTTAAGGCATCTTATAATCATAGTCGAACCGACATTTCCTATCCATCAAAGATATAGCCATATAATATATAACATAGATATCGTCACCTAAAACGAACAGGATGGTATTTTCAATTATGCCGTAAGCCCTCGTATAAGCACAGTTGTCTACCATTTCCCACCCACTTGTTTGCAAGTACATCACGAGCATGATATACTATGCACCATGTAAGTTGACCAGATTCTGACAGGTCTGCGAAAGTAGCGCCGCTGTTTATATCTGACTATGTATCCTTCCGCCATCAGCTGATCGGCCACATGGCAACGATGTTGTTTATTCTCATGCTGTCATTATCAGCCGATCCCCTTGTCAATGTACTGTTCGTGGGATGTTTTAGGCGAACTTGCTACTCAGAAATACGTAACTGCGATTGTACTAATAGTAATGTGTACAAAAATCATTAATCAGTAAATCGTTATGTTTNTACTCAGAAATACGTAACTGCGATTGTACTAATAGTAATGTGTACAAAAATCATTAATCAGTAAATCGTTATGTTTAAGGGCAATAATATATATAATTAATTTAAAATTCAGTAACTACAAAAAAATGTAATGTTAAACAAATTTTAAGATATTTCAGACTTACATCTGTCTAAAAAAATCAGTTGGTTATAAAAGTAAAAATATAAAACCTTGCAAAAAATTTAATATTTGCTAACTCTTTTTTAATTTATACGAGACAGTGAATTTGGGATATCATTTGTGAAACGGTAGTTGTAGCTATTATCATATGTTGGACATTATACCTAATATATTAGAGATGGAAAAATGTGATGTGGAATAACGTTAGAATTGCTTAAACAGTATTCACGCATGTCCCACTTTCTTCTGAAACAATGAAATGGGTTTTCTGAGAACAATATGGCGTATAATTTATGCAGACGAACGATTACCGGCCGAATATAAATTACTAGTACTCAAAATCACTGTACATGAAATATATGTTACTTTAAAAATTATGCAGAACTCGCGAAAAATAAAACTATTGGTATATGTTCGAATATTTATTATATATTTTAAACGAACGCTATTCTTTTCTAGCTGGTAATGCTTTAGAAAATATCCAATAGATGGCGCGCACAACATGTCAGAGCGAGGTCTGAGCCGCTTACTTTGCTCAATAGTTAGCGCCTTTTAAAAGTTAACTGTTCTATTACTCGCTCGGAACGACACGAATTTGAAATATATTTCTTCAAATTATTTAAAAAAATAATTCAACAATATTATAGAATATTTCNATTTGAAATATATTTCTTCAAATTATTAAAAAAAAATAATTCAACAATATTATACAATATTTATGTGTGCTTTTGGAATTAATATCAAGCACGTAAGTAAAACGGGGTTGGATATAGGCGATTAAGACATGAAAAAAAGGTTTTGAAATAGTGTTTCATTTGGATACGAAGCGGTTCAATGTGCCTTTCATTTTGAACACCTATACATTTCTACTTTAGCATGAAGTTTAGTTTCTAACACTAAAAACAGCTGTTTTATGACCACGTAAAATAAAATGTATAATTTAATCTAGGAACTCATTCTTATCGTGTATTTTCTGCTGGTCTAATGTGTGTCCGCAGTGCACTTAGAATAGCCAACGTAATATTAACTTTTGTTCGTTCGTGCATCAGCTGATACAGGATTTTGTAAATGGCACTTTGTTTGTTTCATATATGTAAAGTAATCACTCGCTGACTGTCAGAATCTGGCCANACAGGATTTTGTAAATGGCACTTTGTTTGTTTCATATATGTAAAGTAATCACTCGCTGACTGTCAGAATCTGGCCAACTTATATGAAATTTAGTATATCATAGCGAGTCACAATATATAATTAATACCCGATGGGGCCACAGTCCATAACAGTGATATCAGTGTTGCTATCATGCCAAGAAGTTTAGTAAAAGCTAGAATGTATGCTAACATGAGAAAGAACGAATGATCACAAGGGCCAATCGCAAAAATTACTACAATATGTAAAGTGCGATGAACTTTACGCAACTGGCTAAGACTGGGTTCCTTTGCTTGCCACAAAGCAACATACATTTAAAGCATTAGCCGCGCAAGAGAGGCATCACTGCTATGCACTAATGCAAAGAGATGTAGAAAATTATTATAAAAGCAAATGGTTATAAGTATTTAACATCCTATTTATATTGCGCTACCGTCGAACACTGTGTGTCACCTTAGTTTTAAAAAACTTCTGCGAAACCGAGAATCACAGGTGCGATAAGAACAACACTGCTATACACTGATGGAAAATTATACACAAATAAAATATAAAGGAAACTAGTTATAAGCACTTGCCAACCATTGCAATCACATATTAGACAAGCATCGGTTGCTCTACGCTGATTTATATCATGCTAGACACGAACAGGCCATCCTGGCAAGTACAAAAGAATAGCAAACGATTTACTTACTATTCTATCTTAATGAAACCGTCAAATTAAGACTACAGCCAACTCTCACAACCTGCATCACTAGCGATGGAACGCGCCCACCCTGTCCAAATTTGTGTNCAAATTAAGACTACAGCCAACTCTCACAACCTGCATCACTAGCGATGGAACGCGCCCACCCTGTCCAAATTTGTGTGATCAACTAACATCTCGATAATCTGAAAGGTAGCCAGGTGGTCGACCGATGGTGTAGGCACTGCACAGGTCTCATCGAGTCCCCTGAACCAGAACATACTATTTCTAACTACTATTAATTTAGTATCCAGCAGTAGGAATGGATTAAGATCACTTAGAAAATTTTGTTGAAAGTTGCCAATTGTAACAACGAAACGTAGCAGATACAGTCACCAAACATTAAAGATGTTAAGATAAATTTGTAAAATACCAACGTTCAATTAAGAATACCAATATTTTGATATTAAATTTTAAACGGTGGTTAAGGCGAAATATCTACATATTTAAAGTCTTACGTATCGTCGACAATTCGGGTGCCTTTCAAACAAATGTCGCCGGTAAGCGTCTGGTGTATCTCTCATTTGGTGCTTGAATGGATGAGTGGATTGGAGTATGCGACGTAACGTTATGAAGAGAACAAAGACCATATAATCATAGTGAGCTCTGAACCGTGTGATATTGATTTAAATCTTTAAATTTTGATCTACTTCATAAGCAGGTGTAGATAAAAGAGCCAGTTAAACTAATAACTGCCTTTTCTTTCCAAAATAGTTATTATTCCAACACATATAATTTTTTTAAGTTCATTATTAGTTTAATGTAGAACAAAGTTTTAAGAGATTAGTGATATATTTTTTAAATATTCTACTAGGTAACCTTAATTCATTGCTTATTTTGTAGCTATGACGCAACATTATAAACAGCAGTCAAACATTAATTGTATTATAAAAGCTGTTTAAAAACAAATAATGCTATATCGAAGTCAAATTTAAAAAAGAAATGTAGTTTTCGCTAGTCGCCATCTCTAATCCTTAACTTAGTCCAGAATCCACGCGAACAATTTTAACAAAGCGCTGGTTGTACTTGGCACCCGTAATGAAAAAAAATAGGTCGCTTGCTTCCCGAATAACAGTTCCTGACGCGGAAGAGTACAAATGTGCTGTGTGCTACGGGTTCAAAGCAAAGATGGCCGGTGACAGATGTGTGTGAATGTTTTCAGCTAGGAGCTGAAAACATTCATCACCACCAATACGAGCGACGAAGGTGTAGCGCTTTGCTGTACGCCTTT
This sequence comes from Clitarchus hookeri, assembly GCA_002778355.1. NCBI lineage: Eukaryota > Metazoa > Arthropoda > Insecta > Phasmatodea > Phasmatidae > Clitarchus > Clitarchus hookeri. Next base: position 128,501 of record NQII01005173.1, on the reverse strand, counting down.
GTTCTTGGCATAATTTATCTACTGTATATAACTGGCCAACAATACTTGGAACTCACTCTTATGGTTCGTTTAAGCCATGGCTATAACAATAGACAAAGAGCTTTTACAAGCCGTGAAGAAGGCAGCACGTGCATATTGATCCGATACCTAAAAGTGCTAGATTATAAAAATTACAGTAAATGCATGGTTATATTTTTGGGAAGTTTTAAAAGCTACGTCGTAAATGAGTGTTTCTATGAAATTTCGTACATTGTAGAATAACAAAGTAGGCCTACAACCATGCAGCGCTGGCGTATTTGTGTGGTTTTATATGGGTCGCGTTTTGTGAACCACGTATTAGGCGTGAATGTTCTTTGTANGCGACCCCCCCTCCCCAACGCTCAGCTCAGCCGCAAAAATTAACTACAATAACATAGTATACCAATTCGTTAAATGTTCGACTGTAAACTATCTTGGGAGACCTAGGAAATTAATAATGCCTAAGTGTTGAGACCTTTAAATCTGCTTCCTACCACATTTTTTCTAGGTTGACAGCCGTTTTTTATCTCTCAATTTTCTTACCGGTGGATATATTTATTATGAGAAAATCGGATGTCACAAACACACCATATAAATAGTTGGAGTGTTTATCCAGTAAACGGGTAGATGGCAAAATGCTTTTCCTATCCCAAAGTCAGCATGAGAATGATCGTAATTTCCTCTTCAAATGGAAATGTTAAGTAATTGGGNAATGCTTTTCCTATCCCAAAGTCAGCATGAGAATGATCGTAATTTCCTCTTCAAATGGAAATGTTAAGTAATTGGGTAAATACAGTCATTAGCATCAACGAAGTAGAAGAAACTCAGTATGTAAGTTAAGGTAAATTTATTTGTATGTAGAGTTTTGTGTCTACAATGTATAATATACGAATGTTATTATAAAGTAATACTAACGAAACGATACCACACACATTACAAAATGTATTGGCGTTTTAGATGCTTCCGGAGCAGAGCACTACTGTCATATCGACGAAAATGGTAGGTATAAAGGGTATAACGAGATCACAAGTTACATTAAATGTTACAGTAAAACGTGAATTTTGAATTTTTGATATATGTTTGGCCAAGAAACAGGAATTTTTGAGCCTGTAGTTAAATTGCATGAAATAATGGATTATGTCAGGGATTTTATATACTCATTTGTTGAATGTTTGGAAATTATTAAGATCACATTTGATGGAGTGTGACNGATTATGTCAGGGATTTTATATACTCATTTGTTGAATGTTTGGAAATTATTAAGATCACATTTGATGGAGTGTGACATTGTCAAGTAAAGTGAAAATGAAACTAATAAGGCTCTGCAGTGAGTAACATACTATAAAGAACACGGTTCTTTGGCAGATGTATGCAGCTCGGTAATGATTAAGAATTGCATATTTTCAAAAAATTGCAAAAAAAACCTGAGAACTGTAATTTTGGGCTTACAGTGTATGCTGAAACATTATTACACATGTGCGTTTCAGTGTTACGTTATTTTCTCTACTTTAACAAAGGACAGTTGATGAATCACTTTTAAGTCAGCTGGGATAGTAGGTGAACCAATAATTTTTTTCACTTTTTACTCGTTAATCATCGAGATCTTTTAAAGGTTTTGTCAATTCGTTAAAAAAAAAAAAAAAAAAAAAGCGTCGATTTCCTTTTCCCTTGCCATTGACAATATAATTGTGTACAGTAATTAAGTTTTGCCTTGGACATTTACATCCAGGTTCTTCCAGAGACATCCAGCTGCCTGTTTGCCAAAGTGATTAATATAGTCGCATGGAACTCGAACTGTAGATATCTGTAGACACGAAAATAATAAATTAATTTCTTTACCTCGGCAATTAGGAATGCAATTATAGCATTCGTCTGTTTTTTTAAATATAAATTTTGTATGATTATCATTAGCCAATTCCCAACGCATGTCACCAGAAACTTTACATCACTTTTTCCTTCGGGAATGTGTGTACGGACACCCTGCCTTGACACAAAAACCCTTTACATTGTATTTGCTTGATGTTACACGGCAGAAATTAATTATATTTATTCGAATAAGTTACTTAATTTATGGCGAAAAAACATTTACATAATGTCAGCTAGAAATTGCCTGTTTTCATAAACATTGCATTTCATTTTCCTGCAGAAAAGCAGTTTCGGATATGGTAAGGTTCGCAACAGAATTTTTTTTATATGTTTAGTTCGTTTCGAATTTAAGAAACGAATGCTATCCCAGTTCTAGTACGAATATAGATTACTCGTTTGTTAATAGCTAACTGACATCTAGATTGGTCAGTTACACCAATGTTTACTTTACATTGTTGCAATAATTTTAATACGGTATACAATTTTTCTATCCGATAACACTTAAGTATTTGNCAATGTTTACTTTACATTGTTGCAATAATTTTAATACGGTATACAATTTTTCTATCCGATAACACTTAAGTATTTGCATTGAATATTTTGATAATTTCAAAAACGGTTTACAGGCATACATGTATGTACATATATACAATCACTTCCATTAAAATACAATCTGAAAAGAAACAAAGGAACTGTTCTACATTGAATGTAGGTATAGGAAATGATAAGCATAAGATGAATAGGGTGTTATACTGTATGTACACGCTAGGGGATTTCCTCTCCTCCCTCGCCTAGGTTTTGAGACAAGGGCTATTGCTCGCCCCCCCTCCCCCAAAATAACTGGTCTGGATCCGTCTCTGTCCGCAAAAATATGATACAAATTGTTTTAGTGTTACAGGAATAAAACACAACAAACGTACATACTGTTTTCACAATAGTAAATGAAATCACTTTTTAAACAAGCCCATGGAATAATTTTCTGATGATTAAAGTATAGCATAGAGGCTTGATCTTCCCGAAAAAATACGTTCATTTTAAAGGCGAAGAGCATGACATAATTTATTGTTTGATGTAGACATATTTACATCCTGTAATTTCGGAATACAGCGTATATGTAATTTTAACAGCGTTTTGTATATTTTTATTTATTTGTGACGCAACGCAGCTTAAACACTTCTACAAAATGATAACAGTGAACTCAAACCAACCGCTACAGAAATACCACGCTTTTTGCGTCAAAGATGAGGTTGAGAGGTTGAGAAGTATAGGGTTTACGAATTTTCCGATGTAAGTTCCCTTACAAAAGGTTTAACGAAATTTTTTGCGCGGCTGACCATAACAGTTGCTCAAACTTTTACAACTTTACTGTTTTATTAATTTTTAAACTCTTGACAGTCTCGAAGAAATAAGCTATTATTTCTTGTGGGTTATTATATAGATGATACTAACAATAGCAGAAAAGCAATAACTGCTTGAAAAAAGTGAAATGGAATACTTTCTACTTTGTCGAGCCGTTAAAAAAAAAAACTGTATTGCAGGCTACGGAAAAAATTCCAAAATTCCAAGATGGAGGGATGTGATCCCCCTTCAGTGCGTCTTGAGCGCCAGTGAAGGCGAATTTACGTGAAGATGGAGCAGCGATGGAATGCAAGGGTGGGGGAAGTGGGAGTACCCCGAGAAAACCCGCTGGCGAACGGGACCATCCACCACGTTTCCTACATGAGGAATCGTGAGTAACAGTGCCCACCTTCATAGAACAAGGTCGGGTAGTGGGAACGAAATAACGAGTGTGATAGCAAATATAAAAACTCTGTCTGTTTATAATAAAAAATTAATTAAATCTAATAGCTAAACTTACAAAACATAATTAGGGATACATTTAATAGCAATATAACTTATTTAAACTCACGGACCTGCGGAGGAAATACAAGGTAGGATGCGCATGTCAGTAGCGAAGTAATCAGTTTTTGTGATCCATCACTGGACTGCTTTTTTGCCTATAATACTGTGAAAACAACTTGGTTTATATAAATTACTTACGCCCATAATTTTGTTGACAATAAATTGGAGAAAAGCTGTATTCGAAACGTTGGGAAGTATTTTACAAAATGTTGAATTTCTACGAAACAGAAGTTAAACGTAACTAACCTAAAAGCAATTCCTCTTAATTATGAGACCATAGAAAATGTTTGAAAACCTTTAGTTTCAAATGGGATAGTAATAATGATAATATAAATAGCAATAAAAATATATAAAATAAATAAACTACCCTTATTTAATAGAAAAAAATAAAAAATTCTCCAGAAATGTACTGCGTAAATTAAAGCTTTAAGAGATGAATAAATGAAACCCTTAGAACAATACGAATAGCTAAAAAAAATTTTAATTATCTTGTGTACAAAATAAATTGTAGGGTAATATTTTATTAAGTTGTTTATCTGCACCTGTGTTGAAATATCGATGTTTGATCAAGCCACGCAGGAATCGAGAGTTGCGTCGTTTATAATGCTGCGGTGATAGGTAAATGCCAGCATGCAAATAACACTTAGGAAAAACGGGTTGCCAAGAAGCATGTTTCAAAATATTACCTCAGGATGTGCAGTTGTAATGGATAACACTATGTAGGCCTATGACGACAGTAAACTGAAATGCTACCGGAATGCAGTGTAACAAATAAGTAAATGAGCAATTGCTCTCAAATGTTGAAACCAAAATAATAAGGATTTCTAAACGCAACGCAAACTTAGGTGTATCCAATACTGTTATAAACAAAGTAGTAGCTGAACATCACACAACACTGAAAACTACTGTGCGAGCATACAAATAAACAAAGACAACTTTCGACATAAGCGAATATATTTTACTTTAATATAAAAGAAACAATAGGAAGTGTCCGCAAAAGCGAACACGACGGTGGCGCACCCTCGTTGGCAGAAGTGGATGGCTTTGAAAATCTCACGGGGTGTGAGCGGGTGAATGTTTCCTGTTATTCTATACACAAGTGGTGGGCTCTAATTCGCTTGGTTAATCCCCACGCCTTGCACACTGCGAATGGATTCCACATATAGTCAGCGACGCCTCTTCTTCCTTGCGACGTTGCCATGCTCGCAGATACCGGCGCGCAGTGTCTATAGGCAGTTCACGGTAAGGTGAGCACTTTTGGAACACTTAAAAAAAAAAAATCACTTCTCATAAATAAATATTTCCCCCAGTACACACTGGCATGTAAGCCCTGGTTAAGTTGGCAGCAAGTTGATGTTCTATTGCGAGTACAATGTTTGAATTTCAGGCAACTGAAGTTAGTATTTCTTTTATTTTACACATCAGAGTAAGAATCTGCATATAAGTAAAACATTTTCATTCTTAACAATTCCACGGATTTATTTGGAAGGCGCATGGCTAAAGTGGTCAGTCCCATGACAATATGGCAGAAGGATACAAAATGAGGATAGAAGTAGATCTTAGCAAGGTTATAAAAAAAACGCTCAGTTAACCATGAACAGAATATAGTAATATTAAACTCTATTCTCTACGCCATCAAAGCAGTTTTTAATAAGACGTGAGCCACTCATCCATAACTGCGAGTGCCAGGGCAAGGTTAATTCTACACAGGTTAGGAGCCAAACGTGATTTCTTAAGGGAGAGTTTGCCATAGAAAATTTCCGCCGCTAGGTGCACAGTGTCGCAAAAGGTAACTTTTAATTAAAATTTTAAGCTACGTGAATAATAAAACAGAAAAATGTTACTTAGTTACGAAGTTATTTTATATCTGATTCATGATTATAACAATTATCCTGTTTTTTAACGTGGAAAATAANCAATGTTTACTTTACATTGTTGCAATAATTTTAATACGGTATACAATTTTTCTATCCGATAACACTTAAGTATTTGTATTGAATATTTTGATAATTTCAAAAACGGNATACAATTTTTCTATCCGATAACACTTAAGTATTTGTATTGAATATTTTGATAATTTCAAAAACGGCTTACAGGCATACATGTATGTACATATATACAATCACTTCCATTAAAATACAATCTGAAAAGAAACAAAGGAACTATTCTACATTGAATGTAGGTATAGGAATGATAAGCATAAGATGAACAGGGTGTTATATTGTATGCACACGCTAGGGGATTTCCTCTCCTCCCTCGTCAAGGTTTTGAGACAAGAGCTATTGGTCGCCCCCCCCCTCCCCCAAAATAACCGGTCTGGATCGGTCTCTGTCCGCAAAAATATGATACAAATTGTTTTAGTGTTACAGGAATAAAACACAACAAACGTACATACTGTTTTCACAATAGTAGATGAAATCACTTTTTAAACAAGCCCATGGAATAATTTTCTGATGATTAAAGCATAGCATAGAGGCCTGATCTTCCCGAAAAATACGTTCTATTGTAAGGGCGAAGAGCGTGACATAATTTATTATTTGATGTAGACATACTTGCATCCTGTAATTTCGGAATCCAGCGGATCTGTAATTTTAACAGCGTTTTGTATATTTTTATTTATTTGTGACGCAACGCAACGCAACTTAAACACTTCTACAGAATGATAACAGCGAACTCAAACCAACCGCTACAGAATTACCGCGCTTTTTGCGTCAAAGATAAGGTTGAGAGGTTGAGAAGTATAGGGTTTACGAATTTTCCGATGTAAGTTCCCTTACAAAATGTTTAACGAAATTTTTTGCGCTGCTGACCATAACAGTTGCTCAAACTTTTACAACTTTACTGTTTTATTAATTTTTAAACTCTTGACAGTCGCGAAGAAATAAACTATTATTTCTTGTGGGCGATTATATAGATGATACTAACAACAGCATAAAATCAATAACTGCTTTAAAAAAAGTGAAATGGAATACTTTCTACTTCGCCGAGCCGTTAAACATAAAAAAAACTGTACTGTAGGCTACGGCAAAAATTCCAAAATTCCAAGATGGAGGGATGTGATCCCCCTTCAGCGCGTCTTGAGCGCCAGTGAAGGTGAATTTACGTGAAGATGGAGCAGCGATGGAATGCAAGGGTGGGGGAAGTGGGAGTACCCCGAGAAAACCCGCTGGCCAACGGGACCATCCACCACGTTTCCTACATGCGGAATCGTGAGTAACAGTGCCCACCTTCATAGAACAAGGTCGGGTAGTGGGAACAAAATAAAGAGCATTATAGCAAATATAAAAACTCTGTCTGTTTATGATATAAAATTAATTAAATTTAATAACTACAGTTACAAAACATAATTATACATACATCTAATAGCAATATAACTTAGTTAAACTCACGGACCGCGCCTGCGGAGGAAATACGGAGTAGGATGCGCATGTCAGTAGCGAAGTAATCCGTTTTTGTGATCCATCACTGGACTGCTTTTTTGCCAACAATACTGTGAAAACAACTTGGTTTATATAAATTACTTACGCTCATAAGTTTGTTGAAAATACACTGGAGAAAAGCTGTATTCCAAACGTTGGGAATTATTTTAAAAAATATTGCATTTCTATGAAACAGAAGTTAAACGTAAGTAACCTAAAAGCAATTCCTCTTAATGATGAGACCTTAGAAAATGCTTGAAAACCTTTAGTTTAAAATGGAATAATAATAATATAAATAACAATAAAAGTATATAAAATAAATAAACTACCCTGGGTTTAATATAAAAATAAAATATTCTCCAAAAATATACTGCGTAAATTAAAGCTTTAAGAGATGCAGAAATGAAACCCTTAAAACAATACGAATAGCTAAAAAAATTGTTTAATTATCTTGTGTACAAAATAAATTGTGGGTTAATATTTTATTAAGTTGTTTATCTGCACCTGTGTTGAAATATCGATGTTTGATTAATCCACGCAGGAATCGAGAGTTGGGTCGTTTATAATGCTGTAGTGATACGTAAATACCAGCATGCAAAAAGAGATTATTACAAGAGTACAAATAACACTTGAGAAAAACGGGTTGCCTAGAAACTTGTTTCAAAATTTTACCTCAGGATGTGCAGTTGTAATGGATAACACTATGTAGGCCTATAACGACAGTAAAATGAAATGCTACGGAATGCAGTGTAACAAATAAGTAAATGAGTTATTGCTCTCAAATGTTGAAACCAAAATAATAAGGATTTCTAAACGCAACGCAAACTTAGGTGTATCCAATACTGTTATAAACAAAGTAGTAGCTGAACATCACACAACACTGAAAACTACTGTGCAAACATACAAATATCTAAAGACAACTTTCGACATAAGCGAATATATTTTACTTTAATATAAAAGAAACAATAGGAAGTGTCCGCAAAAGCGAACACGACGGTGGCGCACCCTCGTTGGCAGAAGTGGATGGCTTTGAAAATCTCACGGGTTATATGCGGGAAGTGGTGATTGCGGTCAATGTTTCCTGTTATTCTATACACTAGTGGAGGGCTCTAATTCGCTTGGTTAATCCCCACGCCTTGCACACTACGAATGGACTCCACATATAGTCAGCGACGCCTCTTCTTCCTTGCGACGTTGCCATGCTCGCAGATACTGGCGCGCAGTGTCTATAGGCAGTTCACGGTAAGGTGAGCACTTTTGAAACACTTAAAAAAAAATCACTTCTCATAAATAAATATTTCCCTCAGTACACACTGGCATGTAAGCCCTGGTTAAGTTGGCAGCGAGTTGATATTCTATTGCGAGTACAATGTTTGAATTTCAGGCAACTGAAGTTAGTATTTCTTTTATTTTACACATCAGAGTAAGAATCTGCATATAAGTAAAACATTTTCATTCTTAACAATTCCACGGATTTATTTGGAAGGCGCATGGCTAAAGTGGTCAGTCCCATGACAATATGGCAGAAGGATACAAAATGAGGATAGAAGTAGATCTTAGCAAGGTTATAAAAAAAACGCTCAGTTAACCATGAACAGAATATAGTAATATTAAACTCTATTCTCTACGCCATCAAAGCAGTTTTTAATAAGACGTGAGCCACTCATCCATAACTGCGAGTGCCAGGGCAAGGTTAATTCTACACAGGTTAGGAGCCAAACGTGATTTCTTAAGGGAGAGTTTGGCATAGAAAATTTCCGCAGCTAGGTGCACAGTGTCGCAAAATGTAACTTTTAATTAAAATTTTAAGCTACGTGAATAATAAAAGAGAAAAATGTTACTTAGTTACGAAGTTATTTTATATCTGATTCATGATTATAACAATTATCCTGTTTTTTAACGTGGAAAATAAAGAAAATCTGGTACATTTCAGACACTAGCGTTTACCCAGTGGCGAAAATGTTTGGCTGCCAAACTTTTAACAGTGTTCTTGCCAACCTGTAGTAGAAGTAACCTTAACCAGGGTTTGCCATTTGAGGCTGGTTTGTTCGCCGGTTTGCCATTTCGCGTAACGGGTTCATCGCGGTGCGAGGTACGAGACGGTTCCGCCAAGCTCGCCACGAGACGAGCGACACATTAAGAGCCCGCTGCCACCCCTTCGTCGCCACTCTTTGCAAGTTACTTCCGCCTGTCGGCCGTCTCTTTTTAAATTGCTTTCAGGTTCAGTTCCTCTTCCTTTTAAGCCAGCCATTTTTAAAGCTTGATTCACAGTTACGCGGACTACAGTAAACAGATAGAGCGAACAGAACCTATGGATTTCCTGCGTTAACATTTTGGTGTTTGGTTGGAAGCTCAGTTTTCGACAACTCTGCTTCGTTCGTTATTTTTGATACCAAAAATTTTGAATTTAGTTGTGGACAGCAAAATAAACGCTGCGATGTTTTTTTATTTGCGTAGGGTGGTAGGATTTTATTGAATTATTTTTAAGTGTCTATAATTTTGTTATATACACTAGTGGAAATGCATTAAAAATCACACTGCAGGAATACACGTATCTGCCCAAAGGTTGGTACACAAGAAGAAGGTGGTATGTGGGACTGATCAAAACATCAAGTCTGTCAGCCACCAGAGAGCATTAAGTGCAACACATACAGCAGACGCCTTAATAGGCTAAAGAGTGTAGCCACCCCACACGGCCACACATGCAGCACTTTTTAAGGCCGTGCTCAAAAGTTCCTTTCAGTTTATTTGTATCCTTTCGTCAATTTTTAATATGAAAATTGCCATGTATTATGACTAATAAATACAGTGCATACATTATATAGATCTTAAAATTTAACATCTGAGGGCACAGAATATTTTGGTTAGGTATAACGCCTGCTCGGAGGACCTTACAAATTGCTCACCTTACCATGAATAGCGTATATATAACCTGTCGTACAATGCTGAATGTCTCTCTGGGGTACCGTATCCCACGCTCGCTGTACTTCTTGGCATAGCTGGGCGATGGTCGTTGCAGGCGTTGAGCTGGATGTCAGGCGCCGTCCCGTCATGTCCCACACATGCTTAATGGGGCTGAGATCTCGAGATACAGCGGGCCAAGGTAGCATACGTACACCGTGTAGAACACCCTGTGTTGCCTTGGCGACATGCGGACGAGCATTATCGTGCTGGAATGTTGGTTCCTGCGGTGTGTCGAGATATGGTCGGAGGACAGGATTGACGTCACCTATGTACGACGCACTCGTCATACTCCCCTGAATGAATACCACAGAGGTGATCGGGATGTGTAGCATATTGCCTCTATACCATAACCCCAGGTGTGGGTCCGATATGGCGTGCGTGAATACACGATGGATTGTTCAGCTCACCCGCACACATACGTTTGATGTTTTGAGTTAACCCTTTCAGTCAAAGATGTATATAACTTAGGCGTTGCAACAAACAAATCTTTCGTTCGGAACTGTACTGATATTTAGATTACGCTTTATCTTACATCTGTGCTTTATGTTACTGGCAGCAGTGGTTTATGAGGCTACGGAACATAGTCTCACCAGCGAATGAATTCTCACACGCGTAAAGAACCTTTCTCATTGTACGGTATGTTCTGCTGTGTACAATGCAAACCATTCAAACCACTTCATATGTAACGACCCAAATATAGGACATTGTGACTGAAAGGGTTAAAGTAACTTTTCGATTAACACATTTCATTATAAATACATACATTTAACCATCGTAGACTGTTACACCAAAATGCATTGATAATGCGTACATGCGAACAAGGCATAACTTACTCAAGAGCTCCATTATGTCCAGGAACACACGGCAAATTGCATGCCAACGCGGTAGAAATAAACTGAAAAATATAAACTTTACGGTGCGGCGGCTGTAAATGCCTGCTTGCTACACGCCGGCAAAATACCTGCGGTTGTTGCAGGGAGTTTTCCGGCTGAGGCAGAGCAATTTTACGGCACTTGGCTGGAGTAGAGAAGATTGTCACTTCTGCTGCACTTTGGCGGCCGAGGGGAGCGGAGAATTGACCCTGCTGATGAAATACGCCGGCACGCGAGACGAAAGTCAAGCCTGGCACGTCGTCTTGGNGGGAGCGGAGAATTGACCCTGCTGATGAAATACGCCGGCACGCGAGACGAAAGTCAAGCCTGGCACGTCGTCTTGGCTGGAGATATTTAGTGAGTTGCGAGTCTTATGATAAAACTGCATACTGATAGCTCTTGTCGCTTGCACAATGGTGCGCATAATACTTTATGCAGAAAAATATCATATTAGCTAATAAATATAAAATAATGGAATGAAGAATTCTTATAAATATAATTATTCGATTTTTATGTTTAGATTATTTTTATTAGTAACCGAAAAAAGCAATTTTAAGCATATTAAGCAATTGTTTTCAAAAACTTTAGCTCGATATTTCTTACATTTAGTTTATTACGAGCGTTGTTACAATATTAGTGAAAATTTTGCTCGCTTTATCCGCCATTGTCTTCGCTGAAATGTTCAGAGTAAAACGCGTATTACGAAGGCGTTGCACGCTTTACAGGAAAGCAATATGCAAAAAGATAGCAAGTTGTCAACGGAAAGCTGTCTTTTTGGAAACAGAATGTTAGCCTTTAGGATAAAGAAAGTGGCCCAGTGCCCAGTGTATTACATATGATAACAGATGGAAATCACATTAATTATGTCGGCCGGATTACTTACAGCCAACCAATGGCTGACATCTCAAAGTATATTCTGGGCCGATTACGACAGTATCTTTGCCTTGACAGTAAGCTAGCCAACCTCTAATTGATTCTGGCCCAGTATTATTTTTAATACAAGGCTCTTTAACACTATACAGATGTTTGTCTGATGTATTTTTGCCATGCAAACTGTCGGCAAATATTGTTGGTGATATGCAAGAAGATACCTAGCTGTAAACTGACATGGCGCCTGTTTTGAGACATATAGTTAGCCGTCAGAGTAAAGAGAATGGCCCAGTGTATATTTTATGATATATGGATATCACCGAAATTATTCGCACAACACCTAATGCATTATATACATACATACATATAATAGCTAGATGTTAATTATAAACTCACATCAATGATCTGACATCCATTGTATATACAGAGTGCGGCTGAATTCGACTGACAAACTTCGTGAGGTGACTCTATGCAAAATCAAGTGGCAAATATAAAGGACACATTGTACCTAAACTAATTCTTAAGAGCGAAATAGGTCCCCGAAAATAGAGATTTTGGAATGTATTTTTGCGAAATATCGTAAACCAGGTGAGATGAAAGTACAATTCGCGGAACGTTGTTTTACGTTATCGGGATCTTCAACCGAAGAGCACACTACATTAATAACTCTCTCCGTTATGTAAATAACAGGGGTGGCCACCCTCTTATTGCCAGCAACTTCGTTACCGTCGGGGAATTATGAACGTTTGATGCTGGTTTATTGAGCTGTAGCCTACGAAACAAAAATGGTCCCATTGTTGCAACTGCCTAGGACCCACTGTTTTCGTTTGAAACGCACACAAAGATTCCGCTAGATTCCGTTGCAGCGATACAGTGCCTAGTACGCAGACAATACTACCTATATGCTTGTATGGCCATTGCAACGCCGATGGTGGCGGACAATGTTAACACCTACTGTAAACAACGCGTACCATACATTACTAAGCATACCTAACTGTTCGTTTGTGGCGACAGTTGGTGTGTGATTCCATGCCGAACGTAAAGATATTGATATTGTATAGCTACTGCTGTGTACTGTGCGGGCTTTTGAACGCTGAAACATTCGGTGCAGCATTGCAGAGTAATACCGTTACAGTGCATCACATTTAAGTGGTATTAGGTAACACATTGCATTTAAAAACAAAAGCTGTGACATTCCACAGGTTTTATTGTAAGAACATGTATCACAAACAATTTTATAGGAAAGGCTCGATGGTACGGCCCCCATGTTCAATGCACAGGCCACATCGCTTCACCAACGATTGTCGGACACGTTTGAAAACACCCTCATTGTCACGAAGAATCCCGGCAGCTGCAACGATACGGGCGACGAGGTCCTCTTCAGATTCCACGGCGGTTTCATACGTTAGGCTACGCATGTAACCCCAGAAGAAATAGTAGAATGATTCATATAAGGGGATCGTGGAGGCCAGGGAACAGGACCCCCACGGCCTATCCATCGTNAGAAGAAATAGTAGAATGATTCATATAAGGGGATCGTGGAGGCCAGGGAACAGGACCCCCACGGCCTATCCATCGTTCAGCGAATACGAGATTCAGGTGATCACGCGCACGTCACCAACTGTTGGCTGGTGCGCCGTCTTGCTGGAACCACATGGCCGCTCGTGTTTGTAACGGGACCTCTTCGAGTAATGTCAGCNGTTGGCTGGTGCGCCGTCTTGCTGGAACCACATGGCCGCTCGTGTTTGTAACGGGACCTCTTCGAGTAATGTCAGCAGAGTTTCCCGCAGAAATGCAACGTACACATTGCCGGTGAGACGATATGGTAACAGGTAGGGGCCAACCAACATGTTATGTATTATGCCCGCCCAGACGTTGACACTGAATCGCTGTTGATATCCGCGGACAAATGCGGTGTGAGGATTGACATCCGCCCACTCGTGGATATTTCGACAATACCATCACGTTGAAAGGAAGCCTCGTCAGTGAAGAGAATGTATCTGTCAAAGTCAGGGTATGTTCTGCGTTGTTCCGGAAACCATGCTGCAAACTCCACGCGCCAAGGCTAATCCTCAGGACCCACGGCATGCGCACGTTGTACATGGAACGGATGCAGTAATTGCTCATGAAGCACTCGACCAATGGCGCGGTGGCTTCTGTTAAGTACTCTTCCAATAGTCGTGTCACCTCCAAACTTCCACTTTATCTCAAACGTTGCAACACAGACTNACTTCTGTTAAGTACTCTTCCAATAGTCGTGTCACCTCCAAACTTCCACTTTATCTCAAACGTTGCAACACAGACTCAAATGGGGTTTGGTGTGGCTGCTGTCTGTGCGGAAATCGATACCTGTATATTCTCTGCTCTTTTTATCCATCTCCCTCTGCCGCACCGTAGACGAGTAGCATGTGTGTCAGTTCCGGCCACGCAAAGCGTTCCATTTTGTAGACACAACATGCACATTGACCAACGGAAATGTGATACATTATGGAGTGCTCAGATATTTTATACCATTTGTCTCGGATTTTGATGGGCCGCATTCGCTATAGCGCCTTTACTGCTGTGATATACTGTCGCGCCAGGCGTGGAACTGAACAGGTCAAACCGTACAGAGCTACCTAGTGTCGTATTAATGCCAGATATATGGACCGCTCGCACAGTCTGTACACATTTTATACTAAATGCTGTATCTGACACCTTGTTAGATGTTTGACAGTGTTGCATTATGGGAACGTTACTTTCAAATGTCGACATGCCGTTTGTCAAAAGTAACACCTATTTACGGGCTTATAATGCAGTATGGCTACCTGTACGTTTTTAGTTTCTGCGTTTAATGTCTCGTCGAAAGCGAGGTCATTAGACACAGGAACATACAACTATAATTTGAAAGGAACTGAGGAAGGATTCAGCTATGGCCTTTATTAAGGAACCATCCCAGCGTTTGCCTGGAGTGACTTCGGGAAACCATGGTAAACCGAGTTCTCGATGACCTGACCAGAATTCGAAACAGCGTCCTCCCGAATGCGAGTCCAACATGTTACTGTTACCCCACTTCATTGGGCCCCTGATTTATTAATGACGGGAGATATTCATACAAACCGTCAGGCCGCAGGAACGTTTCATGCTTGTTTATTTAACAGTATGACCTCGGTAACACACAGGGCCTCTAGTCGCAACTGCCTAGGACCATCGCTTTCCAAACAAAACGCACACACATTAAGCTCTTCTGCTTCAGCGATACATGTTCAGGCGCGTAAACAATAGTCCTTACAGTGCACAGCAGCGACAGCAATACGGTTCCAGGCACGTAGGCAATACCAATACTTCATGTAGGGAATCTCACGCCCTTTGTTGACAGGAACACATTGTCGGATGCGTGGTAATTGTTGTTTACAGTAACTAATAAATGTCCTCCGCCATTGTCTGTGTAGTGGGAACAGCAGCTAACCATACAAGCATATATGACGCATTGCCTACGTACGAGACGCAAATATTGTTGAAAATGATACGGGCATATTTGTAAATAAAAATTCACCTGATTTTTGCATATAAATCTGTTTTGACAAAGTTATTTTAGTGTTAAAACAGTAACTTTCGCGGCCGCTGTCACATGAATGCGGAACGCTCTCTCATTGGTTTGACGTCACTAGTCATACTCTGGCGGCCGGCTCCGGCACGTTTGCAAACACGTAGCACTAAAATGGAAGGCAACTGTGTGAAAGCGCAGTCTGACAGTCTGCCACGAGTAGATACCGATATGCTACTCGATTACTTAAATTCCCATTGTTTTGTCATTGGACTTTATTCTCCACATTTTAATGTTTCCATTCTTGCACAGAGATATCGCACAGTCGTGATCTTCAAAGCAACTGTAGGCCTACATCACATGTTAAAACTTATTTGTTTGTACGTTTTATTGATTGACGTATTATTATTATTATCATATGTGTTTATGCTTGCTATTGCTAAGATTAAAAGTTGAAAATTAAAATATGGAACAGGTATTACATTCACAAGAATAACAAAATTGTAATGACTGCGACTGCAGTGAGCGTACTGTGTTGTCGCGCGTCATGCTTGATGTCTCTGATAAATTAACTACATTATTTAAAAATGAAACGTAATGTTGTGTTCAGAAATAAGGTTACAAATATATCCGGATTCTAAACCACGTTTCAGTATTCATAAGACACTTTCGCTTTAGAAATGTCAGATAACGAGCAGTATGAT
This sequence comes from Clitarchus hookeri, assembly GCA_002778355.1. Taxonomy (NCBI): domain Eukaryota; kingdom Metazoa; phylum Arthropoda; class Insecta; order Phasmatodea; family Phasmatidae; genus Clitarchus; species Clitarchus hookeri. Next base: position 112,360 of record NQII01005173.1, on the reverse strand, counting down.
CACAGTGGGCCTAAAGCTAGCATGCTATAGTCGGTTCACGACTGGAAGAAACTTTTGAAAATCAACCTTTGAAAAAACACCCTAGCCTTTAGCGACNACGAAATGGGCTTGAAAGTAAATCTTTAGCAGGGCTTCAAGAAAGTCTCTTCCAGTCGTGAATTGACTATAGTCACTATCCGACACCGCACGACTTCTCGAGCAGTTGCGGGCTGCCGGCCGGCAAACCTGTATTTCCATGTTCCACCTCGTTTATAAACACTATATTGAAGCCTCAAATATAGTGTCAAGAAAATAAAAAATTATTTAAAAACTAACCTGTTTATCTTATTGTTTCTTATGTTTTGTGTACCTAACATACCTTTTATTATTCTGACGTCACGATAGCTGTGTCTGCGCTTTATTTTTAAACTGTAAGAACTGTTCACATAAGCTGAAAATATAGATATGGTAGTTTCAGAAACACCTTATACCTGGTATGAAATAAAATACAGTGAAGAAAATCTGTAAGAAAAGCTTAAGAATTTGTTTTATTCTCATAAGCTGTTTTATTTCTGTTTATTTAAGGGATAAGGTCATAAAAGTGACACAGCTTACTTGCGTAAAACGTGTGGGCTACTTAGTGTCCATTTTGTGGAACAAGTCTCGTAATGTTTTGTAACGTCCATCTCAGTAACTTAGAAGAAAGGGGAAGGGCAATTATGAAAGTAAGATNTTTATCTTATTGTTTCTTATGTTTTGTGTACCTAACATACCTTTTATTATTCTGACGTCACGATAGCTGTGTCTGCGCTTTATTTTTAAACTGTAAGAACTGTTCACATAAGCTGAAAATATAGATATGGTAGTTTCAGAAACACCTTATACCTGGTATGAAATAAAATACAGTGAAGAAAATCTGTAAGAAAAGCTTAAGAATTTGCTTTATTCTCATAAGCTGTTTTATTTCTGTTTATTTAAGGGATAAGGTCATAAAAGTGACACAGCTTACTTGCGTAAANTTATTCTCATAAGCTGTTTTATTTCTGTTTATTTAAGGGATAAGGTCATAAAAGTGACACAGCTTACTTGCGTAAATCGTGTGGGCTACTTAGTGTCCATTGTGTGGACCAAGTCTCGTAATGTTTTGTAACGTCCATCTCAGTAACTTAGAAGAAAGGGGAAGGGCAATTATGAAAGTAAGATNCCAAGTCTCGTAATGTTTTGTAACGTCCATCTCAGTAACTTAGAAGAAAGGGGAAGGGCAATTATGAAAGTAAGATCATCCTTGATAAACATTTATAAAAACATGTATTTTAGTTTTTGAAAGTAAAAATTAAGTTACTATTTAACTTAAATTGTTAGGCTTGTGAATTCTAACTAGAGAAATCAAAACAACTTAAATGTATTAGAAATTGCTGTGTTTGAAAAAAATCTGTATAATATAAACCCAACTTTTGCAAGAGGGACACTAAGCCACACCCAAATAATTTAATGTTTAATTTTCATGGCTTAACATCGTGACATGTTATTGTTTAGGCATACAATATGAATATAGCCTTAATGTGATACCTGTACTCTTGAAACGAATGTTAGAAGTAACAAAAAAAAATCTATACCTAATTTTGTATGTTAGACCTAACATGGAATGTATAAACTTACAAAATGTAAAATTTACATTGTGTGGCTAAAGTTTTTGTAAACATATTTATCTGCCTTTACTATTATGAAATACGTTAACATATTTTTTTATGCTCAGGTCTACATCACATACGAATTGCTAAACGCATTGTGGTGCTTATTGAACAATACCATAGTACCGTAATGAAGGTTAGGTCAGATGTAAATAGTAGATATCAAGAAGTTCAGTGTTAAAACTGCCTACATAGAAGATACATAAACACCTTAAATATAATTACGTACCTCAAAATGGTCTTCGCAAATAGAAATAACTGATTTTGGCTAAACATCTTCAATGTCTCGCCTAACTGCGTAAAATCACGTATTCCTGTTTGTTTCGTTTTTTTTTTGTAACTAACAAATATTTTATTGGGTGTTTTGCGAGATGTACTAGTACACTGCGGTACAATAAACCATTTCCATGATTTTGGTATACTTAACGGTTTATCTTCTCTTTTCATTACTTCAAACAATTTCTATTTAACCAAATACGCATCACCGCTGAAGTAAACAAAACGCGGCGGCCGAGGTTGTATCTAACTTGTGACGTCACTGGGTGAGCAGGTGCGACAGACGCGTTTTGGCGGGCGTTCCAAAAGTAAAACTTTCATTCAATCATAACTTTTTCAAAAGTAATTTTTTAATCGTTATATTTTGTAAATAAGAGGGTGACCACTCTGTTATTTTCATAACGGAGAGTGTTATTAATGTGCGTTTGTCCTTCCTTTCATCTCACCTGGTTTCCGATACATTCCAAAATCTCCATTTTCGGGGACTTATTTCGCCCTTAATTATTAGTTTAGGTACAAAGTGTCCTATATATTTGCCACTTTATTTTGCATAATGAATTAACCTCATGTAGTTTGTTGGTCAAATTCAACCCATCCTGTATATTTTATGAATAGAATGGACGAAAACGGAATGTCTAATTAAAGTCTATGAAAGACTGTATAATATATGTCCATCAAATGTCCATACATAATTTCTGTGTTGGTATTTGCAAATTATTATGTAGACTTTATTAAATAATAAATAGTGCTTTTAATGGATTTAAAAATGCCACATAAAACACAGTATTTAAAGTACAAAAATACAAAGAATTCATACTGATTTAAAACAATAGCACGTTTTTCACATCAAACAAATTTATATTGCATATATATCATGAAGGACAAGGTAATATTGATAAAGGTTAAAAACTCTGTGTATTATACGAGGGTTATTCGGAANATACGAGGGTTATTCGGAAAGTAAGGTCCGAATCGCCGTAGCTAATCGAATGTCGCGCGAACATTGTAACGCGCATGCGCACCGACTCCCGGCATGCCTTGCTCGTCAAACGACACCATTTGCATTGGTATTGTTGCAGTGTGCTGTTTACATTGTCAGTTCAAAATGTTTAAAACAGTTGATCAGCCCGCCGACTGTGAAATACGGTCAGTGATTCTGTTTTTGACAGCAAGGAACGTTTCAGCAGCGGAAGTTCATCGACATATAAGTCAAGTGTATGGTCCCAATGCGATAAGTAACAGCAAAGTGCGTAAATGGGTGAGAGCTTTCAAGGAAGGACGGGAAAATGTCCATGATGAACCGCGATCAGGCCGACCATCAGTGATGACAGAATATTTGGTCAAAGCCGTGGACGAAAAGATTCGTGAAGACCGGCGATTCACAATTTCAACTTTAGCATTGGAATTTCCGAATGTGGGTAGAACAACTTTGCACAAAATTGTCTCTCAAAATTTGCATTTTCACAAATTGTGCGCACGTTGGGTTCCCAGGCTGCTTACTGAGGAACCCCCAATGAAAACAATGGCTTGTGCTCTTGATTTTTTGAACCGATATCATAAGGAAAGTGATCAATTTTTAGAGAAGATTGTCACAGGGGACGAGACGTGAAAGAAGCAGTTACAGACTGGTTATCCTCACAGGCGGCCGACGTCTCTGACTTAGGCATACAAAAGCTTGTAGAACGTTATGACAAATGTTTAAACAAATATGGAAACTATGTAGAATAATANATACAAAAGCTTGTAGAACGTTATGACAAATGTTTAAACAAATATGGAAACTATGTAGAATAATAGAGAAACATGTGAGGAATTAAATAAAAAAAGTTTCTTTGAACAAACCTGTGATGGTTTGTGTTTTATACGAAATCGGACCTTACTTTCCGAATAACNAATAAAAAAAGTTTCTTTGAACAAACCTGTGATGGTTTGTGTTTTATACGAAATCGGACCTTACTTTCCGAATAACTCTCGTAAGCACATCAAATATCTACGTACTTATTTGTTTATTTTCCTTCGTTTAGTTATAGTTGCATTTACACGAATAAATATTATATGACTAATACATACATTTTGCGAGTGTCATGTAAATACCTCCAAAAATTTAGTTACCTGGTAATAGAGTTATGGCAGCCTCTGTGGCACCCCATCTCGCAGGTAGCTGCTACATTTGTCCAATATACACTATGAAGTATATACCATATGATAAAATGGGTAGTTTACTAGTCTATATTTAAGTCAAATGATTCGAAAATTTATGCCAGATACTATAATTAATGTACTTGTTGTGACTTTGTATTGGGAAATGAACTTATTACTCTTGATGATATGGGTTTTGGTTCGGGTGCAAAATTTTAAACATTAGGCCAATATTGGTTGTGCATGTGTTAAATATTAAAGATGTTAAGTAATTAAGTGATTTATGTAAGATTAAGAGTGCGCATAGATAACCAACCAACTAATAAAATAACATTCAACATAACTTATTTGTTTGCAAGCCACAGAACCAACTAATGTTAAATAGTCCGTGATTTTAAATTATTTGCTATTTATTTCATGGAACTTAAAAATTACTGTTATTAATAATTAGTGTACCGACATACTCGCAATTACTTTGACAGAATCAGAAACTTACACGTTGCAATAGAGGTTAGCATGCTGGACTGTGGTTTCAAGGTTCTTAGTCTCGCATCCCGCCCGCGGCAAGAAAAGATTCTCATATACTATAATAAGTTTAATAGTTGACGAAATAAATTTAAATGAAGATAAAATAAAATTTTTTAAAATTGTAAGTAAAAAAATAATTTTGCATGGTCATAATACTTATTGGAGGTACATCCAGCCGATAGAGACCTGGAATCTTAGCAACATAGAGCTGCCACAGATCCAGTATCGTATCAACATACAGCTGTCGCAAACCTGGCATTGTGGCGGCATACAGCTATCGCAGACCTGGCATTGTGGTGGCTTAAAGCTGTCGCTGACCTACGTGGCATCATTGCGACATCCAGCTGCAGTAGACCTGGCATTGTGGCGACATACAGCTATCGCAGACCTGGCATTGTGGTGGCTTAAAGCTGTCGCTGACCTACGTGGCATCATTGCGACATCCAGCTGCAGTAGACCTGGCATTGTGGCGACATACAGCTGTCGCAGACCTGGCATTGTGGTGGCGTACAGCTGTTGCTGATCTGGCATCATGGTGCCATCCAGATTTCGCAGACCTGGCATTGTGGCGACATACAGTGATCGCAGACCTTGCATTGTGGCGGCATACAGCTGTCGCAGACCTGGAATTGTGCGGCATACAGCTGTTGCAGACCTTGCATCATGGCGACATCCAACCGCCACAGACCTGGCCACAGTTAGGTATAATTTTGTATTATGCAGGTTCCAATCTGTTTTTTTTTACTCTACCAGAAAACAGATAGCCGACAGTCCATATTTATATCGGCCCGATTCCAGCATAAGACATTGGGCCAACAGCACTTGACCGAACTTAGTCAACTGGCTATTACTGGCCCGCTTCTGGCCCTTCCTTTTTGTGTTTGCTGGGAAACCAGAGAAGGAGTGAAGCAGTAGCCCAAAGCCACTGTAATGTTGAGGTCCTGGATCGTCATATCCCCAGGTGCTTCGCACAAGCCGAGCACAAGAAGCCGAGTAAAAGAAGAAATTTTCTGCTTTTGATGAATCATCTTAATGCCTGTGCACAGTTCACTAACTGATCATTTTCAAAATTTACTACTGAAAAAAATAATTCTGACTGGTGTACCTGCAGTAACGTTCGTAGCGATTAACAAAAAGTTGAGGATGTCTAAACATAAATGTAATATTTTTATTGTTGGCTTTCTGAAGTTGTTTTTTTTACTCATTATGGCAAGAATTAGCACAATTCTAACATAAAGTTGGTAACGATTTCACATGTTAACCTAATGGACACGTTGATGCTTCACTACAAGAAATTGTTTGCGAATTTACCACATCATTGTATTCGCGTACTGAGAAAACACGAATGATGATACATAGCCTACGTAACAGATTTCATAGAAATTTTTTTTTTTAAGGAAATAATTAAATACGCAGTGACGTTCCTAAATGTGTAGAGCAGCGTTTATATATTTCCAGCCTAAAGTGAAGTAACATTTCCGCACAATGTGTAGGTTAAAATCTNAATGTGTAGAGCAGCGTTTATATATTTCCAGCCTAAAGTGAAGTAACATTTCCGCACAATGTGTAGGTTAAAATCTTACATTACAGTTTAGGAAGTCGACTGAAAGAATTTTTACGGTGAAGTCATTGGGACTATGGCGATTTTAATTTTTATATGTGGCGGAAGGATACAAGAATGATACACAACGGGCTAAAATAAGAAACAAATCAAGGTTTTTAAAACCACAAAAGCGGTGGAGTGCCAAGGGCGGCACTAGCACGCCCACCAGATAATGGACAGCCAATTCGCACAAGGCACTGAACTGGCGCACAGTCTATTCGACACGCAATGTGNCACGCCCACCAGATAATGGACAGCCAATTCGCACAAGGCACTGAACTGGCGCACAGTCTATTCGACACGCAATGTGAAATTATGGCAAATTAAGCGACAGTGGCAATCCTTTAACGCTGGAAATTCCGTAGTAAGGTTCACTGCATTCGATCATTCCAGTTTGGTGTTTATCCGGTTAATGTATTTTGTANAGCTGGAAATTCCGTAGTAAGGTTCACTGCATTCGATCATTCCAGTTTGGTGTTTATCCGGTTAATGTATTTTGTATGGTCCACTGTCTTTCCGGCTACGGTCAAGTGCTCCAAATAGTGTTTTTAACACGCACAATGTGTTGAAAGTTGAATTATAAACTCGACCGGAGTGTGTGCTATTCTCCTATATAACTCTGACTAGTTTCAATATGTTCATATTAAAACTGAATGTGAAACACGATGCAAGGGATTCAAGTGCCAGGTGGGAGGACGCTGTAATTTAAGCCACGTAGGCTTAGTATTTAATTATGCGACTCTGGATAGTGACCATCGTCTTGCACGCAGCCTTAAAAAAAAGCCGCTGCCCCTGAAGAATAGCACCGTCGAATATGCAGAATACTGTAGAAAAAGAAGGAAGCCGTAAGTCGTTTTATCCGCGTTTTTGCAGTTGGTTTCCCGTTCCAACACAACGTGACTGATGGAAACTTCCCTGGATGGAATTTACTTCAGCTTGACCTTACCTATGTTTGTACATTACATCACATACCTCTGGTTAACATTTCATAACTTCATATAACCCTGGGTTTTCCTGAAACTGACTTGTCCCACCAAGGGGCTGTGGTGGTGTAGTTGTCAGACTACTCGCCTCCCACCAAGACGAACCGTGTTCTATACCCGGCGGGATCGCCCCCGGATTTTAGCACTTGGGAATCGTGCCAACCGTTGCCGCTGGTCGGCGGGTTTCCTCGAGGATCTCCCGTTTTCCCAGCCCCTTGCATTCGGCTCTGCTCCATACTCACCTCGCTTCACCCATATCTCCATTCTACTATCCCACTAATACCTACCTTTCCCACGTCCAGGGTGTCGAGACAACAAACTAGCTCTGGGAACGTAGAGATAATGTCGTATTGCTTCGTTCATTCTATAGTATTCTTTATATAGTCTATTCGCGGTATCTTCACGCTTTTTGAATCAACTTTAGAAAAATCAATTAAATATTACGTGCTTGGTTGTTAACTAAACACGTAATGCATTACAAACGCTGTTAACATAAAAGTATTTTATTTTTGGTTTAATTGAACAAATTATATTTCGTCTATAAAATACGAATAAAAACAGAAGAAAAATAGGCGTGTTCCTAATGCTTAGTGAGAAATAGTTCTTATGAAAAATATTATTAAGCTTAATGCGCACGAATGTGGTGCGTTGCCCCTTGATGTGATTTCATAGTCTTAGATAAGCTTTGTTTGCATGCGGCGGAGGAATAGCCTGAAAGTAGAAATTTAGCAGGACTTCAGAAAAGTTGGAAGTAACCGTGAATGAACTATATATACTCTTCGCGGTGAATAGAGCCCTTTTAAATACCCTGCTTAGGATCTACATTCTTCCTCATCTTGTATCGTTCCGCCACATGTAAAATTTACATTGCCATGTGCTTTATTTATGCGTCANATCTACATTCTTCCTCATCTTGTATCGTTCCGCCACATGTAAAATTTACATTGCCATGTGCTTTATTTATGCGTCAGTCAAGTGAAAACGTGAAATTTCTACGCACCTTAATATGTTACCAATATACCAATTCGTAACTTAATGTGTAAAAAACTCGAACTTTATTTGCCATAAACCTTAGCAATACACTCGCAATACAACGTCGAGACTTAGGAATTTAATTGGATTTCTAGTTAGTTGGGAGCCTGCATACCAGTGTGTACTGTAGCATACTGTATGTACAGTCGCTTGCAAGAAGTATTGGCACACACATATTTCAGAGGCTTGGTTATGAAGAAGCACGTATATGTCAGTAAACAAAACCTTAAAAAGACATTGCTGTACAAATTTTCCGCCCACAACAAATAAATACATTATAAAAAATAAAATCCTCTTTTCTTAACAACAAAAAAGTGTCGATACAGAGAACTTTTTTGTTTTTGCATATCGGTGAAACAAGGAACATCCAGTGTCTTGACGTGATAGAGCAGTGTTGCTTCATACACAAAGGAATAGTTATCGCAAGATTGGAGACGAACTTCCTGTAAGCTACACTAAAGGACGATAATTAAGAAATACAAGGAGACTGGTGCAAGAGAAAATAAGTGTCGATCTGGGCATCCGAGGGTGCTTGCGGATTCAATTGCTTCAGACATCCGACAAACATCCAACAAGTAGGCAAGTGCTCAGACTGTACGAAATGTTTTGAATGATGCTAACATTTATGGTAGATATTCCAGGGAAAAGCCATTCATTTCGGGCATTCTCTGTAAGAAACACTTGCTGTTTGCTAAGGAGTACATCAACAAGCCAATAGAGTTTTGGAACACTTTCATATTTTCGGATGAATCGAGGCTGTGTTTAATCGGATCCGAGGAAAATAAGAGAGTGTGGTGCAATCCTACCATGGAACTTCATTCCAAACACATTCTTCTGACCGTTAAACATGGACGAAGAGATATAATGGTTTGGGGATGTATAGCAAGTTCTATAGTTGGAAATATAGTTGTAATCTAAGGTACAGTGGACAATACGAAATACTAGTTGTGCGGTTATTTTCACGAAAGTGTGCAGGAATTGGGACTTCGATGCAGTCTTTCATTTCCAGCATGACGATGACCCGAAGCACACCGCCGCGCACATGTTAACATTATGGAAACGTGGATTCTACACTATAAAAAAGTGTTTGCGAATTTACCACATCATTGTATACGCCTACTGAGAAAACACGAATGAAGAAGTATATTTCTACAAAAAAAAATTAAGGAAATAATTAAATGTGTAGTGAAGTTCCTAAATGTGTAGAGCAGTAATTCTATATTTTCAGTCTAAAGTCAAGTTTAAAAGTGAAAAATTGGCATTTGGTAGGCTTTAAATATATATTCGCTACAGTCTTCTCCTAGATCACCATGATGATAATATCCACCACCTTATTTTTAAAGAAATATATAACTTTTGACCGGTTGCAAATATGAAATTTGGATAGCAGACCACCTTGTGAAATCGCCTGGTCTGGTGAGAAAATCACCAAGTTGGCAACTGAGCGCCTAATTCCAGACTTGTCGTAACACAGCGCTTACTCACGAGTCAGATATAACCCCCGTACTCCGCGCTCGCTGCGCAGTAGTAGCTGTGGAGGGCAACCTCCGTAATTACAGATTGGGATGATGCAGGGAACTGGGAGGGGGCCAATCTGGCTTCTTCCTATTGTCCCTGTATGTTATATGAAACCCAGTTTGGGTGGTAAAGAGCCCCTCACGGGGTCTGGACTACCCCCGCTCTGAGCTTCGGCAATTATGAAAAACGGCGGCGGTTGCGCAGTAGTTCTGTAGTTCTCGCTTGTTCTGCCAAGCGGATGATACAGTTAGTGAAGAACTACAGGTTCCAATACACTAAAATGAAAAACATAAATATTAACTTATCGAAATTTGCTTTCTTTTTGTGAGTTTATGTTAGGTTAGAATCCTAAATTTATCATTTATTTAATTATGTGTACATATATGCACACACACACACACACATACATACACACACAAGGTGTTGCTAAAAATCACCGACAAACTCCGGGAGGCGATTTCTCACAAAAATTAGGAGGAAAGTCTTTCCTTAAAGTGGCCGCCTGGGTAGTCCGCCGAACGGCGTGAAGAGCTCCAGCAGAAAAAGTTTTCTTAAAAAACCGCCCGACGTGTCTGAGTGAGGTCTGCTTACGAAAAGCATTAAAGGAACGTTTCGCATTTGTATACGTTTTCCAGTTCCCCAATTTCTCTCTAAAGCATGCTTTTGTGATAGTGGAAATGGTTCAAACGGGTGTTTTTACGGTCATCTTTAGGTGTAAACATTCCGGTACAAAAAATTAAAAAAGGAATAGGGATGTGCATAAAACATTTTCTTTTATTATTACCTCATAAATGGTAGAACCTCCGCTAAAAGTATCATAGAGGTGCTTTATCGACGTCAAGACTGCACGTCAGTTCTGTGCTTTGCGCGTAGAGGCGACGAGAGAGTTGATGCTCATGTCTCGGTCGCCCTTAGCGTTATGCACTAAGATATATTTATATTAAAGCATATAAAGCTTTAGGCAAATTTTTTTATATTACCATATTTTATTCATATACCTTTATAGTTCCAAATAATACGTGTATATATTTATATTACCAAATAATATGTATATATATATATATTCCCATATAATGTGCATTTATTTTTATATTACCATATAATATGCAAATATGCATATAAAATATGCAATGTTGACGGTATCTGAGGGTTTAATATTTTCCCCGGGTTCCTTGCTGGTACGAACAGAGTATAAGGGTTTTCTCAGGGTGCTTACACTTTTTTTTAAATATATTTAATATTTACGTATTTTCTCTCTGAATTAAACTGCTAAAAATCTTCCTATGGACGACCGCTCCTCCATTCTGAGTGATGAGCTGACCGATTCTTGGCGGACAAATTCCTAGAACCTCGATATCTTCCACTTGAAAACTGGCGGGTTAAACTGCGTTTCCGACAGCTGACTTGAGAAAAAGAAAAAGAATTTCTCGTGTCGGTTACTCTTCGTCAGTGATCTGCTTTAATTAACATTGGAACTAAGCGATTTTTTTTAAGCACAAAAATATCGTGATGGCAGACCCACACCAGTACATTTTTTTTCAGGGGACACAGTGTGTTTTGAATTGAGAAAGAGATTTTAAACTGTGCTTAGCAGCTGAAATAGGTAACGACGTTTAGGTCGATGAAGAAGGTCAAGTGTCCCGAGAAAATCAGCCGGTCATCGCCAACGTTCACCACGGGTGATCCTGTTGCCAACGTCGTCAATCACGTTTGCCACATGTTCGGAAATCAATGTGCTACCCCCGCCCGGAATCGTACCTAGCTCGCCTTGATGGGAGGCGTGCGCTCTGGTAGCTGTGCATCTGCTGTCGAGAGGATGGTGTGAAGTATTGAGCGTGTCCGGTCCTGTGTCGGTGAGAAATAACCATTATAGAATGGTTCCCTGTTTTCCACCGCCAAGTTTCGTGGTTCTCTGGGATGGCGATTATCGTAGTGTTCACAGAACAGTTTGCAAATATTTATGCATCCGGACGACGCCTTGCATTTATTGCTGCTGCCATTTTAATGGAATAAAGGATTACTTTATCTCTCGTGAGGGACTGAGGTGCGATGATGAGAACTTTTACTTGCAAAAGCATGGACTCGTTTTCACCTTAGGGTGCAAGGAGTCTAAGGCATTATTAACCAATATGAGGATGTGTCTGAAAGTAATCGTCATGGTTCATAACATATTTGATGCATATTTACAATCATATAGTCATGAACTGATAGTGATCTCTGTTATCCCCGGAAATAAGGTCTTTATATAAGTTTTTTTTTTTTCGTAAATATTCAAAGTGATGTTTTTTCATCGTGCTCGCAATCGACCGCAGTAGTATTTCAATGATTATTTCCCGTGTCGATATATATCGGGGTCATGGGAGATGGGAGACTATTTATGCCTGACACGGTCCTCGTCAATACTGCTGCTAATCACAATCGAAGCGACGCCTCAATGTGCTGTGAGAATACTCCGTAAATAAAACAGCTTATAATGAGTAATATCTGAGCGATTTTTCCTATATTTCTTCAGCGTATGTGAAATTTTGTTCCGGCTTGAAGAGTTACTGAGTTCACCCTTCAAGAAAGGCATTTTTTTAAAGGACGTAGTTGCATTAATGTTATGCCCGGCAAAACAGCTGGAGTTTTCAAATTAAAAATAAATTATTCTCACAAAAAATGAAGTTTTATGTTTTACAGCTTTGTCACGACAGAGAGAGTGGCAGAACCTAGCAGGTGTGATCTTGAGTGACAATAAAGGTGAAATTAAGAGTGGATGGAGCTGTAACGAATTGATGTGGAGGGAGTCAGTCTGATATACCGAGTGTAAAGCCAAGTTAAGCCTATTAAATTTCATGTTCATCTGATTTGATGGTCATGGGTTGTGTGTGTGTGCGCGCGCACGCGTGTGTGTGTGAGCGCACGCGATAGGCTGTAAAGTATTTAAAATTTAGGAGAAATGTATCCAAGGAGGAATTTTAATCGTTCCGAAGCTTAATGGAAGTTTGCCAGAGTGGGGAATGAATGATTTCTGGTCCTGTGTATTCATTGCAGCACCAGGTAGGGCTTAATGTTTCCTTGACAGCGGGGTCATTAAATATGTAACCGTCAGTACACACAATCAGTATCAGAGGAAGTAATCGAACATGGCCTACGTTAAAGAACCATCCAAGCGTATCCCAGGAGTGATTTAGGGAAACTATGGAAAAAACACAAATCGAGATGTGTGAGCCGAGAATAGAACCCGGGTCCTCCCGAATGCACGTACGGTGTTTTATCACGACAGCGCTTCCTTGCGTTTCATAGCAGCAGGAGCGTCACCCCGCCGTCACTGTCTCGTATACATATGTATGCATTTCACCTCGCAAACATTTATGTGGAAGTCATTCCTGGTCGCTCTACCATAGAATTCTGCTACTGGGACTTGGATAACTAAGTGGGTAAACGTAAAAATGCGACATGAAATGCTGGAAATTATCGAACTTTCCCCGACTGCACGAATAGAGCTAGGAGTTGGTAAGTCGTTGTGGGTTTGGGATATGTGCCGTCTTTCACAGCAACCAATAACAGCAAATAATCCTGACAACTTGAAAAAAGGGTGACCTATTTTTCTACATGCACAAATTCCCTCACTAGGGACTTAGGGCAAAGTATTCGCCCGCGTTTGTGTTTTTTTTTTTTAACTGATTCTACTCTTAAGGAGTTGTGTTAAGTAAAAGGCTGAGGATTTCTGCTGGTGTTGCATCAAAGCGACAACCTGTACGTTAAGAGTGGCTGCCAATGTGGTGATGACAATGAGTTTTTGAGCGGCTGCAATATATTTTTTCCTCCCATTCTTCGAATTCAAAACCGATTACTTTTTTCCTTGCGATTAATAATGTATCTGGCAATGACTCGTGATGCCAAAGCACGCGTTTTGGATAGTGAAACCAGATATTTTTCTAACTGATTCGTATATTAAGGCATTCAAAACTGTGAGGCTGAAGTAGGAAAGGGCATAGTGTAATTTTTCCCCTAGCAAGTTTATTGCTCATAGATGCTGTAAAATCCATGATTAGGGTTGTTAAAATTAACGGTGAACAGTCAGGTTGAAGTTTCCTCACATGCACACTGACGGACGGGAATGGGCTCGAGCTTGCAATGTCTTGAAAATTGACCCTAACAAAAACTGTAAATTTTATTAGTGGTAAACTGAATTTGGTGATTAAATATAATTTTATTAAGAAGGCATTGATAAATAACAGCAGGAGATGTGCTGATTTATTGAATTTTTATATTTGTTAAATTCACAAGTACGTGAAGAAATTAACATTCTACATTCTTCCTCATCTTGTATCGTTCCGCCACATGTAAAATTTACATTGCCATGTGCTTTATTTATGCGTCACTCAAGTGAAAACGTGAAATTTCTACGCACCTTAATATGTTACCAATATACCAATTCGTAACTTAATGTGTAAAAAACTCGAACTTTATTTGCCATAAACCTTAGCAATACACTCGCAATACAACGTCGAGACTTAGGAATTTAATTGGATTTATAGTTAGTTGGGAGCCTGCATACCAGTGTGTACTGTAGCGTACTGTATGTACAGTCGCTTGCAAGAAGTATTGGCACACACATATTTCAGAGGCTTGGTTATGAAGAAACACGTCCATGTCAGTAACCAAAACCTTAAAAAGACATTGCTGTACAAATTTTCCGCCCACAACAAATAAATACATTATAAAAAATAAAATCCTCTTTTCTCAACAACAAAAAAGTGTCGATACAGAGAACTTTTTTGTTTTTGCATATCGGTGAAACAAGGAACATCCAGTGTCTTGACGCGATAGAGCAGTGTTGCTTCATACACAACGGAATAGTTATCGCAAGATTGGAGACGAACTTCCTGTAAGTTACACTAAAGGACGATAATTAAGAAATACAAGGAGACTGGTGCAAGAGAAAATAAGTGTCGATCTGGGCATCCGACAGTGCTTGCGACCCGAAAGGATAGACGAATCGTCAATTCTGCGCAGAAGGAACCCTATAAAAGTGCGGATTCAATTGCTTCAGACATCCAACAAACATCCAACAAGTAGGCAAGTGCTCAGACTGTACGAAATGTTTTGAATGATGCTAACATTTATGGTAGATCTTCCAGGGAAAAGCCATTCATTTCGGGCATTCTCTGTAAGAAACACTTCCTGTTTGCTAAGGAGTACATCAACAAGCCAATAGAGTTTTGGAACACTGTCATATTTTCGGATGAATCGAGGCTGTGTTTAATCGGATCCGAGGAAAATAAGAAAGTGTGGTGTAATCTTACCATGGAACTTCATTCCAAACACATTCTTCTGGCCGTTAAACATGGACGAAGAGATATAATGGTTTGGAGATGTATAGCAAATTATGGAGTTGGAAATATAGTTGTAATCTAAGGTACAGTGGACAATACGAAATACTAGTTGTGCGGTTATTTTCACGAAAGTGTGCAGGAATTGGGACTTCGATGCAGTCTTTCATTTCCAGCATGACGATGACCCGAAGCACACCGCCGCGCACATGTTAACATTATGGAAACGTGGATTCTACACTATGAAAAAATGTTTGCGAATTTACCACATCATTGTATACGCGTACTGAGAAAACACGAATGATGAAGTATATTTCTACAAAAAAAAATTAAGGAAATAATTAAATGTGTAGTGAAGTTCCTAAATGTGTAGAGCAGCAATTCTATATTTTCAGCCTAAAGTAAAGTTTAAAAGTGAAAAATTGGCATTTGGAAGTCTTTAAATACATATTCGCTACAGTCTTCTTCTAGATCACCATGATGATAATATCCACCACCTTATTTTTAAAGAAATATCTATCTTTTGACCGGTTGCAAATATGAAATTTGGATAGCAGACCACCTTGTGAAATCGCCTGGTCTGGTGAGAAAATCACCAAGTTGGCAACTGAGCGCCTAATTCCAGACTCGTCGTAACACAGCGCTTACTCACGAGTCAGATATAACCCCCGTACTCCGCGCTCTCTGCGCAGTAGTAGCTGTGGAGGGCAACCTCCGTAATTGCAGATTGGGATGATGCAGGGAGCTGGGAGGGGGCCAATCTGGCTTCTTCCTATTGTCCCTGTATGTTATATGAAACCCAGTTTGGGTGGTAAAGAGCCCCTCACGGGGTCTGGACTACCCCCGCTCTGAGCTTCGGCAATTATGAAAAACGGCGGCGGTTGCGCAGTAGTTCTGTAGTTCTTGCTTGTTCTGCCAAGCGGATGATACAGTTAGTGAAGAACTACAGGTTCCAAGACACTAAAATGGAAAACATAAATATTAACTTATCGAAATTTACTTTCTTTTTGTGAGTTTCTGTTAGTTTAGAATCCTAAATTTATCATTTATTTAATTATGTGTACATATATGCTTACACACACACACACACACACACACACACACACACACACACACACACACACACANACTAAAAATCACCGACAAACTCCGGGAGGCGATTTTCTCACAAACATTAGGAGGAAAGTCTTTCCTTAAAGTGGCCGCCTGGGTAGTCCGCCGAAAGGCGTGAAGAGCTCCAGCAGAAAACGTTTTCTTAAAAAACCGCCCAACGTGTCTGAGTGAAGTCTGCTTTCGAAAAGCATTTAAGAAACGTTTCGCGTTTGTATACGTTTTTCAGTTCCTCCATTTGTCTTTAAAGCATACTTTTGTGATAGTGGAAATGGTTCGAACGGGTGTTTTTACGGTCATCTTTAGGTATAAACATTCCGGTACAAAAAATTAAAAAAGGAGTAGGGATGTGCATAAAACCTTTTCTTTTATTATTACCTCATAAATGGTAGAACCTCCGCTAAAAGTATCATAGAGGTGCTTTATCGACGGCAAGACTGCACGCCAGTTCTGTGCTTTGCGCGTAGAGGCGATGAGAGAGTTGATGCTCATGTCTCGGTCGCCCCTAGCGTTATGCACTAAGATATATTTATATTGAAGTATATTATGCTTTAGGCAAAATTTTTTATATTACCATACAATATGCATATATATTTATATTACCATATTTTATTCATATACCTTTATAGTTCCAAATAATATGTATATACATTTATATTACCAAATAATATGTATTATATTCCCATATAAGGTGCATTTATTTTCATATTACCATATAATATGCATATATGCATATAAAATATGCAATGTTGACGGTATCTGAGGGTTTAATATTTTCCCCGGGGTCCTTGCTGGTACGAACAGAGTATAAGGGTTTTCTCAGGGTGCTTGCACCTTTTTTTAAAAATATATTTAATATTTACGTATTTTCTCTCTGAATTAAACTGCTAAAAATTTTCCTATGGACGACCGCTCCTCCATTCTGAGTGATGAGCTGACCGATTCTTGGCGGACAAATTCCTAGAACCTCGATATCTTCCACTGGAAAACTGGCGGGTTGAACTGCGTTTCCGACAGCTGACTTGAGAAAACGAAAAAAAATTTCTCGCGGCGGTTTCTCTTCGTTAGTGATCTGCGTTGATTAACATTCGAATGAAGCTTTTTTTTTAAGCACGAAAATATCGTGGTGGAAGACCTACACCATTCTTTTTTTTTTTTCAGGGGACACAGTGTGTTTTGAATTGAGAAAGAGATTTTAAACGGTGCTTAGCAGCTGAAATTGGTAACGATGTTTAGGTCGAAGAAGAAGTACAAGAGTCCCAAGAAAATCTGCTGGACATCGCCAACGTCCAAAACGGGTGATCCTGTTGCCAACGTCATCAATCACGTTTCCCATATGTGCGAAAACCCATGTGCGACTCCCGCCGGGAATCGAACCTAGCTCGCCTTGATGGGAGGCGTGCGCTATAGTAGCTGTGCAACTGCTGTCGAGAGGGTGGTGTGAAGTATTGAGCATACCCGGTCCTGTGTCGGTACGAAATACTCATTATAGGAAGGTTCCCTGTTTTCCCCCGCCAAGTTTCGTGGTTCTCTGGGATGGCGATTATCCTAGTTTTCACAGAACAGTTTGCAAATGTTTATGCATCGGGACGACGGCTTGCCTTTATTGCTGCTGCCAATTTAATTGAATAAAGGATTACTTTATTTCTCGTGAGGAACTGAGGTGCGATATGAGAACTTTTACTTGCAAAAGCAGGACTCGTTTTCACCTTAGGGTGCAAGGAGTCTAAGGCATTATTAACCAATATGAGGATGTGTCTGAAAGTAATCGTCATGGTTCATAACATATTTGATGCATATTTACAATCATATAGTCATGATCTGATAGTGATCTCTGTTATCCCCGGAAATAAGGTCTTTATATTAGTTTTTTTTTTTTCTCGTAAATATTCAAAGCGATGTTTTTTCATCGTGCTCGCAATCGACCGCAGTAGTATTTCAATGATTATTTCCCGTGTCGATATATATCGGGGTCATGGGATATGGGAGACTATTTATGCCTGACACGGTCCTCGTCAATACTGCTGCTAATCACAATCGAAGCGACGCCTCAATGTGCTGTGAGAATACTCCGTAAATAAAACAGCTTATAATGAGTAATATCTGAGTGATTTTTCCTATATTTCTTCAGCGTATGTGAAATTTCGTTCCGGCTTGAAGAGTTACTGAGTTCACCCTTCAAGAAATGCATTTTTTTTAAGGACGTAGTTGCATTAATGTTATGCCCGGCAAAAGAGCTGGAGTTTTCAAATTAAAAATAAATTATTCTCACAAAAAATGAAGTTTTATGTTTTACAGCTTTGTCACGACAGAGAGAGAGTGGCAGAACCTAGAAGGTGTGATCTTGAGTGACAATAAAGGTGAAATTAAGAGTGGATGGAGCTGTAACGAATTGATGTGGAGGGAGTCAGTCTGATATACCGAGTGTAAAGCCAAGTTAAGCCTATTAAATTTCATGTTCATCTGATTTGATGGTCATGGGTTGTGTGTGTGTGCGCGCGCACGCGCGTGTGTGTGAGCGCACGCGATAGGCTGTAAAGTATTTAAAATTTAGGAGAAATGTATCCAAGGAGGAATTTTAATCGTTCCGAAGCTTAATGGAAGTTTGCCAGAGTGGGGAATGAATGATTTCTGGTCCTGTGTATTAATTGCAGCGCCAGGTAGGGCTTAATGTTTCCTTGACAGCGGTGTCATTAAATATGTAACCGTCAGTACACACAATCAGTATCAGACGAGGGAGTCGAACATGGACTACGTTAAAGAACCATCCAAGCGTATCCCTGGAGTGATTTAGGGAAACTATGGAAAAAACACAAATCGAGATGTGTGGGCCGAGAATAGAACCCGGGTCCTCCCGAATGCACGTACGGTGTTTTATCACGGCAGCGCTTCCTTGCGTTTCATAGCAGCAGGAGCGTCACCCCGCCGTCACTGTCTCGTATACATATGTATGCATTTCACCTCGCAAACATTTATGTGGATGTCATTCCTGGTCGCTCTACCATAGAATTCTGCTACTGGGACATTGGATACCTAAGCGGGTAAACGTAAAAATGAGACATGAAGTGCTGGAAATTATCAAACTTGCCTCGATTGCAATAATAGAGCTAGCAGTAGGTAAGTCGTTGCGGGTCTGGGATATGTGCCGTCTTTCACAGCAACCAATAACAGCAAATAATCCTGACAACTTGAAAAAAAGGTGACCTATTTTTCTACATGCACAAATTCCCTCACTAGGGACTTAGGGCAAAGTATTCGCCCACGTTGGTGTTTTTTTTTTTTAACTGATTGTACTCTTAAGGAGTTGTGTTAAGTAATAGGCTGAGGATTTCTGCTGGTGTTGCATCAAAGCGACAACCTGTACGTTAAGAGTGGCTGGCAATGTGGTGATGACAATGAGTTTTTGAGCGGCTGCAATATATTTTTTCTTCCCATTCTTCGAATTCAACACCGATTACTTTTTTCCTTGCGATTAATAATGTATCTGGCAATGACTCGTAATGCCAAAGCACGCGTTTTGGATAGTGAAACCAGATATTTTTCAAACTGATTCGTATATTAAGGCATTCAAAACTGTGAAGCTGAAGTAGGAAAGGGCATAGTGTAATTTTCCCCTAGCAAGTTTATTGCTCATAGATGCTGTAAAATCCATGATTAGGGTTGTGAAAATTAACGGTGAACAGTCATGTTGAAGTTTCCTCACATGCACACTGACGGACGGGAATGGGCTCGAGCTTGCAATGTCTTGAAAATTGACCCTAACAAAAACTGTAAATATTTGTTAGTGGTAAACTGAATTTGGCGATTAAATATAATGTTATTAAGAAGGCATTGATTAATAACAGCAGGAGATGTGCTGATTTATTGAATTTTTATATTTGTTAAATTCACAAGTACGTGAAGAAATTAACACAGCCTTTGTAATGTCGTAAGCTCACGTTGAAGCTCAGAAAAATTCTTCTGTTCTGTCTGGGGAGTGTTTTCTTACGCCGTGTGGTGGGCAAGTTTTTAAGTAATTTTCAATGTGAAATAGTTGTTAAATATTTAATATGGTAGAATTTTACAGTTTTTTCCCCGCCGCCTGTGAAAAGGAATTCTGTATTCTGTCGTAATTTCTGGTGCTCGAATTTTTTAAATTAACATTAAATATTATTTTTTTTTTTTGTTAGATTGCGTCTCGCTTACATACGAGGTCCTGAGAAGATTAATTCTTCGTTCAGAGGTGTAATGGAAAAATGTAAATTTCATTCTTAATTGAAAAAAAAATAAGAACACGAGAGGTGTTAAAAGAGTTGCGTTTTTGTACAGCCCATCCAATTTTTATTCCAGTCTATATTTTTTTAAAATAATGTTTTGGTTTTGCTACATGAAAAAATATATTTATGATCTGTTTTAGTATGGTGGTCTGTCCATTCTGCCATTCGATGTATTTCTCGTTAGTGTTCGCCTATTTGACTAACGTAAAGTAGTAGCGTGACTTTTCATTTTATAGGTGGTGTACAAGCTAAAATTATAATACAAATGTATAGTTTACAGTTTTTTTGAGACGGAGCAACTTGTTAGGGTAAACGGGAACGAGTAAGGAATCGATCAAAAATTCATCCTGGCATTCACCTGGAATGATTAAAAAAAAATAAAAAATAAAAAAAAATCGGCTGAACTACTTGAGAATTGAACCCGGGTCCCTCTGAACATGGGTCTCCCCTAGTGTTAACTTGTGTATGCAGATGTCATCTGTTTTTATTATCGTTTGAATTAAAGTTGGCGTGTGTGAGAAATAAAACATGCTGCTGGAGCAAGAAGCTCCCCCCCCCCCCC
>NQII01005173.1:61599-83669 GCA_002778355.1 Clitarchus hookeri | reverse complement strand
CAGGGGCACTAGTGTGTGGATTGTCAGCACAGTGTGATGGGAAAAAAAAGAAATAATATTCTCATGCGAGACAAGATGCTTATGACTCTTGCATGTGCTGCAGTATGATGAAAAACATACACATACTTGGCAAGCTGAATATGAGTTTAGCATGTACTACAGTACGTTTGGAAAAGACACACACATGCGAAACAAGAAGAAGAATATGACTCTTGAATGTGCTGCAGTAGGTTGGAAAACACACATACTTGGCTAGCTGAATATGATTTAGCATGTACTACAGTATGTTTAGGAACAAACATGTGCATGCGTGACAAGAAGAATATGAATTTAACATTATCTACAGTAGGTTGGAAAACGTACACATGCTTGACAAGTTGATTATGCCTTTAGCATGTGTTACAGTATGCTGGAAAACAGCAGCAACTATTTTATACCTGTAAAGACCCTACTTGCATGTGCTACAGTATACCTCTGGGGGGGGGGGGGATACACAGGACATACTGGTAACATGCCTTGCAAGATAAGATTGATGCTTGCATGTGCTACAGCATGCTACCAGCCATTATACCTGGGAAGAAGAAGACTGGAACTCTTACATGTGCTACAGCATGCTGGAACAGATTGAGCTGACCAATAGCAGAAGTATCCCTGGCAAGACGACTACTTATGCATGTGCCCCAGTATACTGCAGGAAACACTGATAACCCACCTGACAAGATAGGAATGTACCTCTTGTACGAGGTGCAATAATGCTACCAGGCAACATACCTGGCAAGCACACTATGTCTCTTGCATGCCTCTTGCATGTGCTACAGTATGCTAACAAGATATATATGGCTACCAACACCCTCAACAATATACCTGACAAGAGGAATACGACACTTGTAAGTGCTCCAGTACACTGCTGGAAAAAACACTCTCTCCGGGGACACACATATATAACAATGCGTGCCTGACCCAGAGCTGTTCTTTGTTTAGGTATGATAACCATAGGGGACGGTATGAATAACATCATCCTGGACTTTACGTTTGTCGTCCATCCACGAAAGAGCTAATTTGTTTCTACATTCTGTATACATTTCATGGTGGTACGACCTAATGCTACTCACCTTCACTCTCTTGCAGCGCTGGGTCAAAAAACATGCCGATAACCATCAAGTGTTATCGTCTTCTCTACAACACTCTTTTTTATCCTCTTCACGTGCTTTACTACCATATCCTGGCAGTGGTATGCATACAGTTTCGCCCTCAGCCCGACAAGCTCGGACATATCATCGCCTTCACACTCATCCTTAAATTTACCAATAATCTTGGCGTTGGTAGGGGAGTACCAGGTATGAGTGGGAGGGTAACCGCTGGTGTCGAACTCAGACATTAGTGCCAGGTCTGAGGCAAGATCGCTGTAAAAGTCGGGGCAGGTGATCTCCATTATATAGGAATCTGTGTCCATTTTGGCGAGACTCACACAGCGCCCATACCGTGCTCGCATTACATCGTAGTAAAAACGATTAATGAGAGTTTTCGACAGGTCAAGTATGGCAAAGCCAGCATATATGGGCTTGTCAAATGTTATGCTCTTGTGGCATAATTTGACTAAGGAAAGCGACTCATCATAAATAATCCTACATTTAAATGATGGTTTTGAAGTTAGCTTCTTCGCCCGAACTTCTCTACACACGAGTTCCATACACTGGCGTTTACGTTTATTTTTCATAAGCTTGCTGTATGTGGCATTATTCATTAATTTGAAAAAAATCTTCTCGAAGGCATTTGTGGCTGCCTGATGTTTCATCGTATTCATGTCAATATACGGCTTTAGCCATGCCTTCTGCTGGAATTGAAGGACCTGGTGAGCAGCCTTCAGCCGCAACCCATGACCCAATGATTGCTTCAGATTGACATAATGTACAATGTAATGAAGCTTGGTATCCAGGGTCGTCATGAGTTTCGTTTGTTTGGACCTGGAGGGACACTCGTTCACTGGCAGGAACAGAAGATCCATATGCTCTTTGTGAAGAGTGTTAGGGCACTCTACATCCACCTCCAGTATGTAGCCGATATTTCCGTCGTCTGGCATGGACATGACATCGATGTCCGTGGCAGTCCATTCAAAACCGCCATATGGCAGTGGTAGATACATCGCCCACCCATATAAATTATTGGCATCTACCTACTGAAGGTAGGTAGATGGCCTGCTGGCATCTTATGTGGTTGTTATATACCTATTGTTAGCTACCACATGCTGCTTAATACATTGGGCCACCCCTACCCAGATACCTGCCTCAATAAACAGGTGGATGTCGTAGTCACTGAGGAGCTCCTACTACACCTGCATCTTGCGTAACATAATGCCAAACGAGAAACTCGGAAGCACTTACATATCACACATAGTCAAGACTATATATAGTTAAACAGAGCTCCCGGAAATCTCGAAGACGTCGCACAGAATCAAGACATCCGTCTTCAGGTAGAGTTCAGCATAGTCCTGGAGGGTGCAGCAGCCAAACACGGTCCAGGCAGTTTGTGCGTGCTGGTAGTCTGCCGCACTTATGTTTCCTCCAGGAAGCCTATTGAAGAGTGCTTCTATTGCTGGAAACCGCAGCTCTGCGAGGTTCCCCCACGAGTTGACATAATGGTAGGGGAATACGCCTTTGCGGGTTAGCAGCATGAGCTGCTCTACCGTGAAGAAGCTGGATGTTGTGCGGAAGTCGCTGGAAGGTAGATTCTGTGCGAGTGTTGCTAGACTGGTAGACATGAAACTTAAAGTATCTATAAATTGAATTGTAAATTTGTCGCCCCAACTTTTACTGAAGGAAATGAGTTTTTCCTCGGTATTCGGAACAATAAATATGTCCTGCGAATCATAGCCAAGCTGCTTTATTATGAAATTGGCATCATATGTTATATTATGGAAGAGTATCGGTAGTCTGTGGAGGCGGCTGCGAAGCTCGTTGCAGGTATTACCAGACACCCCGATAAAAATGCCGGTGAAGTGATCATGGTCGTGCACCTTATTGTTTGCTCTGGTAAACACGCCTGAACAATGGCAGCACGTAGTAGCTAGTGCATAGGCAACACATTCGCCGAACGTTAGTGAGCACATACACTCGGACTTACTATATATGGCTTTCGCCAGGTGACCTATCCTAACCACCTCTTACATAAAGCGATTCGACGCACCTTCGCCTGTGTAACATATTACACCTGGGGGTAGGCTGGTTGTCTTGGAGGCAGGAATAATGGTATGATCGACTTTAACGTATATGATATAACTATAGGATGTGTGTTTTTAATACCTATAAGTGTAGGACATGTCCGGGTTCGGCTGACACGACTGGACAGGCACCAGCATTGCCTCAAAGTCTGCATATACTACAATAGGCAACTTATTGCCGTTCTGATAATTCTGGTACTTGAGCACAGGTGGCTTGCCATTCTTGTCTGGCTGTGGCATGTCGGCAAAAACTGTAGCATGGCTATTACAATACCTCCTGTGCTCATCCAGAGTTTCGGCACCTGTCAGCCCTGTCACTTATGGAAGATCTGCTTATGCCTTGAGGCAGCATTTGCAGATATTGACCAGTCACCTGGGAGCATACCAGATGCGAGAAATCTGCTATGTAGTAGTAGTGAGCATTCTGGTTCTCCTCTGTGGTGAGTAGTAATAAATCAAAGTGCTGGGCCAGTTCGTCACCTGTCACTCGTATTGGCACTATTTTCGTATTCTCGTCAGGTGCATATATATTAATGCTGACCCCCAGGATTCGCTCTCTCAAATGTAGCTATTTGCCTTAGAGGGATGGGAAACTCTATTGTTGTAAAGTTGTAGTTCGTCTCCAGGCTGAAGTAATGATGGTCGACACACTTCGGAGTCGCACCCTCTACAAAGTATGCCAGAATCACACACATTTAAAGCACTGCATGTCTGTGTTTTGCGGGCTGATGATGGCATGTTTCTCAGCAATACCTGCAGGCAGGGTGATGTAAGAGGATGCTCTAAGGTCGTGGAGCTTATTGATATGTAGCTGAACCCGTTTCAGAGTTGTGAGGGTCCAGCCACTACCCTTCACCATGTACTCATCCTCCTCCCGACACAGCTTGGCAATAGAAGCAGACACTGCCTCTTCTATTTCGCCTACATTGTAGAGAGGCATGTTCTTCGTCTTGAAAACATGCCGATCTACCTCAGTGTCATGCGGCTCTGGTTTCCCATATACGTAATCAAGAAATATATTCAATTTCACCACCCCCAGGGTCTCGATTTCCTGCCCCAGCTGTCCGATGACATTGTGCCTCATCTGCTCGAGGTAGCTGGAAATATCTGCAGGTACACTCGAGGCATTTTCGGCAATGTCCGTTTTCATTACGCTCCAGAATGCGCTCTCTGCTTCGCAAACCTTACGAGTTACGCCCGCCGGCCGCAGTGGCAATGAAGCCGCAGCGAGTGCGACCCTCGCTCGCAATAGCACGAGCTGGTATGTTATGGTATGGCCCTGGCTGAGGGCTTGCCACATGCGCCCTCTTCATCGGCCGGGAGGCTTTGTCAGTACCAGAATACTTTCCACTGTGTGTGCGAAGTTTATCCATTCTGGTAAACTGCCTACCATAATTCCCGTGTACCAATTTCACGGCATGAGGATTCGCCCCATAAGTGCGTTCATGGTGACGGGCATCACAAGAATGCCCGAAGCCATAATTACAGAATGCAAAGTGGGACGATGCGGGCTCCCTGATCAGTCCTGTGCATTTTATGCTATACTCATTAAGTTTATCGGTGCGGACGAATATCTGTCCGCACCTGCCACACATACACTGTGCTGGCTGCCGGAATGGATTGAGAGCGCAATTACGCCCGTGGCGAAATATATTCTGGCGATCAGTAAACATACTATCACAAAATCCACACTGTAGTGCGGGCTTACATATAATGTGATGAACTATGCTACCGCGAGGGGGGAGGGGGGTAGACGAAGCAGCTGAAGATGGAGACAACGATGTTGATGGTGATGATGAACTTGTATTAGCGGATACCATCTCTCTCTCTTGAAAATTCGTTAAAAAAAACTGGTAGATCTCGGCAAAACGATGGCCAAGAGATATCCTATGGAAAAACGTTTCTAGGATAATTCGCAAAATGTGCATGTATATAACACTTTATATATATATCTCAAAAAAAGAAGAAGAAAAAACAGTATAGAGCGGGAAAATACAAAACCTAAACTACGTTCGCCGGGCCTCGAACCTGGGAGTGATATACGTATAAAGCCTAGTGAATGAGTTGAATGAGGGGAGTATAAACAGTATAGAGCGAAATGGGTATGATATGCATTCCCCCTAGTCTCGAACCCCAGTAGACATGTATACTAAATGAGAGTTATGGTGAACATCGTAAATACNGAATGAGGGGAGTATAAACAGTATAGAGCGAAATGGGTATGATATGCATTCCCCCTAGTCTCGAACCCCAGTAGACACGTATACTAAATGAGAGTTATGGTGAACATCGTAAATACTAATAATAATTTAAAATTTAAAAATTTAAGCAGGCAATAGCAAATGTGAATGGTCTATGTAACTGATTGTCACAACCAGCTTACACGCTAAGCTAATTTTTAACAGGATAAGATGTGACAAGTCGCACATATAGTCCTAGGCCTGCAGCATATGAATGTACACACAGCGCTAGGTAGTGGGGAGGTTAACAACAGGACCTGTTGTAATTGCCAGATGCCAACAACAACACAGTGTACACAATTCCTTCACAGAATAAGGTTCGTCAACACGTGTGCTGGCCTGGTAGCGAAATCTCGCATCAACATCTTGCAACATACACATGTCGCGAGAGCCATTGCAACTGTCCATTATATCATAAACAACGGCTTATACAATGCGGCGACAAAAGTCATGGGATACCTCCTAATATTGTGTCGGACTTCCTTTTTCCCGGCGAAGTGCAGCAACTCGACATGGCATGGACTCAACAAGTCGTTGGAAGTCCCCGGCAGAAATTATGAGCCATGCTGCTTCTATAGACGTCCATAATTGCGATAGTTCAGCCGGTGCAGGAGTCTGTGCACGAACTGACTTCTCGATTATGTCCCATAAATATTCAATGGGATTCATGTCGGGCGATCTTGGTGGCCAAATCATTCTCTGGAATTGTCCAGAATGTTCTTCAAACCAATCGCGAACAGTTGTGGTCCGGGGACATAGCGCATTGGCATCCATAAAAATTCCATCGTTGTTTGGGTACATGAAGTCCATGAATGGCTGCAAGTGGTCTCCAAGTAGCTGCACATAACCCTTTACAGTCAATGATCGGTTCAGTTGGGCCAGAGGACACAGTCCATTCCATGTAAAAACAGCCCTCACCATTATGGAGCCACCACCAGCTTGCACTGCACAGTTCCTTGTTGACAACTTGGGTCCATGGATTCGTGGGGTCTGCACCACACTCGAACCCTACCATCAGCTCTTACCAACTGAAATCGGGACTCATCTGACTTAGCGACGATTTTCCAGTCGTCTAGGGTCCAAGCGATATGGTCACGAGCCCATGAGAGGCGCTGCAGGTGATGTCATGCTGTTAGTAAAGGCACTCTAGTCGGTCTTCTGCTGGCATAGCCCAGTACAGCCAAAGTTCGCCGCACTGTCCTAACGGACACGTCCATCGTATGTCCCACAATGATTCCTGCGGTTATTTCATGCAGTGTTGCTTGTCTGTTAACACTGACCATTGTGCGCACACATCGTTGGTCTCGGTCATTAAGTGCAGGCGGTCGGCCACTGCGTTGTCCATGGTGGGAGGTTATGCCTGAAATTAGGTATCCTTGGCACAGTTTTGACACTGTGGATCTCGGAATGTTGAATTCCCTAACCATTTCCGAAATGGAATGTCCCGTGCGTCTAGCTCTAACTACCATTCCGCGTTAAAAGTATGTTAATTCCCGTCGTGCGGCCATAATCACGTCAGAAACCTTTTCACATGATTTACTTGACTACAAATGAAACCCCAACCAATACACTGCCTATTTATACATTTTGTACGCGATGCTACTGCCATCTGTATATTTACATATTGCTATCCCATGACTTTTGTCACCTCAGTGTATAACTGCCTCAGGACCACATGTGCCGGGTGAGTGGGTGAAGAAAACAATATCAGGCTGTTGGGAAACGCGGTGTGTGAAACAGTGACGACTATATCATTATCAGATTACTTATCTGCCCACACATGCGCGGCTAGTAGATATAGTAAACAATATCGGTTGCTGGGAAACGCGGTGTTTTATGACAGTACAGGCTACTTCTCATATGAATGATAATGTACCGACACACACTGACTCAGTCACACACACACACACATCTCACTAAACTGTCCCGATAAAAGTAGCTTTCATGCGTATGAAAAGTATCAATACAATTTTCCACGAGCTCTGTGTTAATTTAATGTAACATGTTTACTACGACTACTAACATTCACTTTAGATATGTACATGATAGAACTATAACATCATGTCGCCTGCAAAGTCGGGTAAAAATACCTCGAAATATTAACAGTATCATTCAATATGTTTAATGTAACATGTCTACTGTATACAGTCTCCACAGAACACATCAGTTAACGACGACGAAAGTGTGTGCATTGATATTGCTTCCAACTTAAATGAGATAACTTTAATACTGTGTCTTAAAGTGTTGTGTTGCGGAATGAAAATCAGACACAGACTATCCCTCTTGACTGTAATATAATAATAATAATAATACTTTCTTTTATATATGCTCACCACTTGTAGCAGCGACATAAATGTGCACTCACCAAAAGCAGATTGATAAGTAGTGTAGCCGGTACAGATTCAAGCGTAATGCTGGACATGTAGAGCTCAGCGGATGCCATGGTGGTTATACCGCTGGACATGTATATCTCAGCACACAGNAGATTCAAGCGTAATGCTGGACATGTAGAGCTCAGCGGATGTCATGGTGGTTATACCGCTGGACATGTATATCTCAGCACACAGATAACGAGTTAGTGTTTAGAAATCTGCGAGGGTGTGTATATACCCCTTCCCCAATGGGGCGTCATACGGAGAGAATTTTTAGACATCAACAACACGTTATGTGACCGCTTCCCGTCCATTCGCAGGTGACATCTCCAGCATAGTTAAGACTATTCAAATAAACTTCAACATACCTATATAGCAAAACAGTAACACATAAATAACTAATATTTTTAATATTCCAGTAACGAAGACTTCAAAATTACTATGTGTANCAACTAAGACAGTCAGTGTATACTACAACCATATATATACACAATCATAACAGTTACCTTGGATGATGTCGTGTGCCCTTGACCTTAACCAGACGTCTGGAAGACTTTATGTTGAATTTATGTTCACGGATTGCATAAAAAAGCTTAAATCCTACTAACAATATACGAAGATTTGTACATTCAGACCCTACACTCCTGTGGTTCGGAAAACGCAATACGCTGCAATATACATAGGTTGCTAAATGCATATAACTATTTGTTTTATAATTATTTTTATATGCGTTTTGCAATGTCGTGTA
Organism: Clitarchus hookeri; assembly: GCA_002778355.1. Taxonomy (NCBI): domain Eukaryota; kingdom Metazoa; phylum Arthropoda; class Insecta; order Phasmatodea; family Phasmatidae; genus Clitarchus; species Clitarchus hookeri. The sequence goes on along the minus strand of NQII01005173.1, from coordinate 75,092 downwards.
GTAGTGATGTCTCTCTTGCATGACTAACGGTTCGAGAGCCTTACGTAACATGACAGACCGCTTTATCCTCGTGTGGTAGTGTTCTTTCTGATAGACTGACAGCTTCGTCACTGACGAGACTCTTTCGAGGGCCTCATGTAACGTGTTAGGTATCTTTATCCTTGTGTGCTGCAGCATTCTCGATGTCGCGAATGATGCGTATGTTATGAGTAGGTGATGACTATGTTACGATTTTGGTAGCTGTATCTTAAATGGTTTGGAAATTATAGTCAACTATGCTTATAAGTACTCGTAGAACATTAATGAATCTGTGCTCAATTTCGTTGTCGGGGATGATGTATATGTTTCGAATTCGGTGACTGTATCTTAAACGTCTCGGAAATTACAGCCAACTGCGCTTATAAGTATGCATAGGACGTAAATGACTCTATGATAATTGCAGTTGTCGGGGGTGATGTCTATGTTACGAATATGACGACTGTATATTAAAAAGGTTGAAGTTACGAGCAACTGTGCTTATTATAAGTTCACATAGGTCATAAATGGCCATGCGAGCATTTTCGCTGCTGAGTGTTGTCTATGTTATGAATGACGACTGTATCTTAAACAGGTTGGAAATTACAGTCAACTATGCTTATACGTTCGCATAGGGCTTAAATTACTCTGTAATCATTGATGATGTCGGGAGTGATGTATATGTTACGAATAAGGTGGTTGTACCTTAAATGTGTCAGAAATTACGGTCAACTATGCTTATAAGTTCGCATAGGGCTTAAATGACACTGTAATAATTGTTCGTTATCGCGGGTGATGTCCATGTTATGAATTTGACAGTTATACCTTAAACGGTTAGAGAATTACGGCCAACTATGCTTATAAGATCGCATAGGGATTAAATGACCAACTACATTGCCGGGGGCGATGTCTATTTATGCTATAGTGGGAAGTTCGGTGAGTTATCTATCCACTACATCACCACAGTCGTGAAATACAAGAGCGTGAAGTTTTATGCGTCGTCTATCCACCGTACCACCTCGGCACCCGTCGAAATGCACGAGCAAGCCTACGCACCGCCTGAGGCATTGTGTTGACTATCCACTGCACAACCGCAGCTCCACAGGCCCAATGGAATGCAAGAGCATGGAGTTTGACATGTCGTCTATCCACTGCACCACCGCATCCCCCGTCGAAATTCTAGAACAAGTCCCGCACTGCCTGGGGCTATGTCTATCCACCACACCACCGTGGCCCCAGGAAGCGAGTCGTCTATCCACCGCACCACAGCGACCCCCAGGAAGCAAGTCGTCTATCCACCGTACCACAGCGAACCCCCCAAGAAGTAAGTCTTCTATCCACCATACCACCGTGGCTCATAGCATGGAATGCAACCGCGTGAAGTAGGGATTAGTCGGGGTGTCGTGGCAGGGATTTGGGAAGACTCGGCGAAAACTCCCTAGCATGGAATGCAAGAGCATGACGCAGGGACCAGTCGGGGTGTCGTGGCAGGTATTTGGGAAGACTCGGAGAAAACTACCTAGTATGGAATGCAAGATCATGAAGTAGGGACTAGTCGAGATGTCATGGCAGGGATTTGGGTAGACTCGGAGAAATCCCTTCAATCCCTCATTGCCCAAAAAAAAGGTCACTCCTCCATATTGTGGAGTCATGAGCAATGGAATGGAAGAGCATGGTGTTTGACATGTGGTCTATCCACTGCATCACCGCGGCCCCCATATAAATGCTAGCACAAGTCCCTGCACCGCCTGAGGCAGTGTGTCGTCTACCCACCGCACCACCACAATCGCTATGGAACTCTTTCAATATGTTTCGAAAAATCACACGTTACCTGACACTGTAGGTGTTGTCACTATAAAAAGAATTTCTCGGTGATGTCGGCATAGCCTGGGGCATTGTAGCAAAACAATATTTTCAATATATTTCCGAAAATCACGCGACGCCTCGGGCTATGGGGGCATCGCTGTAGGGACACCCACCTGTAGCCTGGGGCTATGTCATGAAGTCGGGAGGGCTTCGATGTAGGGACATGCCTGAAACTACGTCTATCCACCGCTCCACTGCGGCCCCACCACGAAACGAGTTGTCTGCCCCCCTCACCACCGCGGTGCCCAAGAAGCGAGGCGTTTATCCACTGTACCACCGCGGCCCCAGACAATGAGTTGTCTATCCACTACACCACTGTGGCAACATGTAGCCTGGGGCTATGTCATGAAGCCGTGGCATCGACGTAGGGACACGCCTGAGGCTATGTGGTGAAAATATGGCCGCCATGGAATGTTCGAGGACTGCCGCAGCCTCGGGCAGTTAGTTGTATATACACCGCACCACCGCAGCTCACCTGTTACTATGGAATGCAAGAGCATTCAGTTTTGCATGCTGTCTATCCACTGCATCATCACGGCCCCCTAGAAATGCCAGATCAAGTCCCCGCACATCCTCGGGCGATGGGGCGTCGTTCGGGGACATTCTGTAGGCTGGGGCTATGTAAATAGCCTGAGGCGATGTCATGGGGCGTCGTTGTAGAGACACGCCGGTGGCTATGTAATGTGGCGTCTTTGAAGGGATATATATGCCTGAGGCTTTGTTGCACAACAAAATGGCTGCCATGGAATGCTCGAGAACAAAAAAAAAATTCAAAACTTAAAAAAAAAAAAATTAAAAACTTTTGAAAGTTTTTAAAAATTTTAAAAAGAATTTTTAAAAGAATTAGAAAAAAAAATGTTGTTAAATTTTGAAAACAAAATGGCCGCCATCGAAATTAAATGCAACTGCAGGTGGTTTTCGTACTGGTTAAAAAAATGCCCGCCGCAGATGTGGAATGCAAAAGCATGATTTTTACGGTTTTCTTACCAATATTCGGTGTCCCCTGGTCCCCCGCCTCACGCTGTCATTTAACCTAAATTTTCTAACTACTCACGAAGAGTATTGTTGTTATATTAACCAAATTCATTTAGTGTTAAACCACAAATAATTTTGGAAAGGGGTGGGGTTGTGGCTCCACCCAAAACGTATAGTACATCACGTGTTTGTAAGGGGGCCACTCTCCTTATTACTCTGTTCGCCCACTTAAAGTTGAGCAAGATAATACAGTGGCAAGCGAACAGCAATCTTATCGCCAAGTAATAGTAATTAATGCTTTGGTAATAAAATAATGTGTTCTATGAATTTAAACCGCTTTGCAAAGTTTATAACCTAACCTGTTCGCAGACATCCGCCATTTTACGTCCTGAAGCGACATTTAAATCAGTGAAATAAACCACAACAACAATCAGTATTTTACAGCTGATTTCAAGTGGCACCAGTTTAACTGATTGTCTCTGATTTGGCTCCATTTTCGCTATTTCAGAATAATAGTATAGTAAGCACATACTAAAGGTGAGGTGGACCGATTTCGCTGGCTGCGCCCAACCCGACTCCTTGTCTCGACAAAAACGACACGGATTAGATTTGAGGTTACAACACTGATTTGTAAACAAGTGCTTTGAGAGGTATGCATACTTCCTCTAACCACTTTGTAATGCAGTTTTATTATCTTCAAACTGATATAAGTATTTTATTCATAAACATGTGCTTTTCTTGAAAATTGAGATATAAACATACGCGTTCATCACTGTTGGCCATGTGACTGACTGTTTTGTCGCTTGGGGGTAGGTCAATGTTGGGTACATGCGAAGAAAACGAGTAATAGGTCTACCTCATCTTTAGTCTATATAATAAGCATTGTACAGTTTCAGGCGGTGGTAGGTAGCACGCAGTGTAAAAAGAGAGAAAGATTTGGCACTTCCGGTTTAGGTTTTTTTTTATTAGTAGGGTCTCAGGATACGTGTGTATACATTGACAACTACGCAACACGAAGTCAAAACGTTTCACAACCTACTTGTGTGGTGGCCAGGCCACTCGTCTCTCGACACGGCACACGGCGAAGCTTGTTCGATTCCTTGCGGGATCACACTTGGATATTTTTATATACGAAACGTGGCAGACATTGCTGTCAGCTGTTAGGTTTTATCGGCGTACTTCCGTATCCGCCACAATTGCGCTCCATCTTCATTTCACTTCGCTCCCCATCGATATTGAAAACCCTNTGTCTCTCTTAGCTTACTGAACTTACATTTATAAAAATGTGGTTCAAACCATAATATTTGTGTGAACATTTAATCCATTGTTTTACTATGCTACACAAATATTATTTTTTCTAAGAATAATACCGTTTTTATACTTTTCAGAAGGAAATTTGTTTTGTTACTGCAAGGCGCTATGTGTGGCTACAGCATTATATTAGTTTGAGAAATAATATAGTTTATAAGCTTGTGTGCATCCTATTAAAATACAGAAATCTTTAAGTAACTAGATTGTGCTTATGAAACATTGAAGAACCCATTTTTATCGGGAAATGTGGAGTGTTTCATACGAATGGCAGCGTTGTAATCCTAGAAACGAGACACTTAAGATATTTTTCACTTTCATATACTTACAAATACCAAACCAAGACACTTTAAATTAATTATTTTGTAAGAGTGTGTACTATTTGAATAGTACACACATCGCAATGAGCATTAACGAAATTTACAAGTTTTTGCGAAAAAAAGTTAATACTTTCCTTAGGTAAATACCGATAAACTGTTTAAAATTATCAGGAACGTNTACAAGTTTTTGCGAAAAAAAGTTAATACTTTCCTTAGGTAAATACCGATAAACTGTTTAAAATTATCAGGAACGTCGCCAAACTAGCTTCACCACGCCACCTTGATTTATAGACAGAAAATAATCTCATGTGTTACTCTCTGTGTCATGGACATATATGACCAAACCCGTAACATATTAACATTTACATGAGCAGTATTTAGTGTTACCATGCCGAATATNTCATGGACATATATGACCAAACCCGTAACATATTAACATTTACATGAGCAGTATTTAGTGTTACCATGCCGAATATCAGAGCGAAGGTATTTACGGCACATTGCAGTGGGAAAAGGTCACAACTCTTTTCTTTTTTTTTTGTAATAATAATACAACAAATATAAATATCCAGACTTGAGGAGGGGGAAGTGTTACGTGTCGCTAGTCTGCTCCACTCACCTTGGCATGTCCCGCGCGAGCGGGCGGAAGAGAAGGACAGAGTAGTGGTATGATAGCAGGGCAGCAAGTCAATGGAATGTTTTGAATGACAAGCGAGCGATAGTCCTACCTGTGAGTTATGAAAGCATACTACCGCGACAACCCTTTGTCGGCTCGCCTCTCCTAACCTTCGGCGGATAGAATATCTGCGTTTATCTGAAGGATGCTCTGAATTACCAACCTCGTTTCTCGCAGCGTGTGCTCAGAGCCGGGAGCAGCTGTTGAATGGACGAGTGGTTGAGGCATCGAGCGAAGGACGACGAGCGAGAAAAGAAGCGGGCGGCGAGATAAGTGACCAGAGGGAGGAAGGGCTGCGACTGCGAGCATCAGAGCAGTGAAGAGTACGACTGCAGGCTGGACTATTGGACTGGATGCGTGAGAGAAAGACATTACAAATGATGGCAACAAATAGACTGAACACATGTTAATGATGAGCATGAGTTAATTCATTGTAACCAAACAGAGACATTAAGAATGACGTTAATTAGAGTTGAAATTAACATTAAATATTACGCTCATTGGGAAATAAATTGAGTTATAGTGGAGATACGTAATTTGAGGCTGTAAATAATAACTATGTGAATAAATAAAACATCAAATTTAGTTATTTTATTTTTATTAAGACCTCCATCCCTCAGTAACTCAGATACGTCCTTCAGGCGTTCATGTAACAATGCAATTAAACTTTTCTCATAATTTAAAAATTCTTCAGGTTAGGGAATAACATACAATTAAACGTTTTTGTTGTAATTTGTTATATTTCGATGCAAATTAAGATAGTCTCAAAAGTTATTTACTAATTATATTTGGGTTTTAAAATTAAATAACGATGACATAAAATTAACACATTTTAAAAATGATAGAAATTTTTTATTTTGTGCAAACATGATTGTCAGTGGTAGTTACGAACATAGTAGTCGGACAGAAGTTGTAAATTCTAGCCTATTGGACAAATTTTGCCAACTCTTATTTTCAAACTCTATATTGTCATTCAGATCACAAATAATACATTTTAACTTGTTTTCACTTTTACAAACTTCGTTTTCATCATCTATAAGATGTCTAAATCTGTGTTAAATAATTTTTTTTATTACAACACTGACAATACATTCCATGAAATATTAAAGTAACACTAAATGTTAATTGTCACTTTAAGACGCAATATGAATGACAAATAAATAACATAGGTTGTCTTGTTGCTACAGCCAGCTAGATTGGACTTGTTTTCAATGAAAAAACTCCGTTTAGTCGTAATAGTGCCAGCAAACTTTGGGTCCTGGAATCTGTGATAGAAAATTATGGAGAAATCTGACCAAAATGCTGAAGTATGCATTATTTACAACGATGCATTGAGAGTTAGTTGTTGTAATGCCACACACCAGAGCTTGGGAAAATTTAAGTCTGCTCACGTTTATGAATCAGCCGGTGAAGGACGTCCCGTACTCAGAAGACATTCCTCTGAAGTACCATCACTCATGCTATTCAAGTTTGACTAACAAAGTTAGTTTGATGAGGACCCAGGTAAAATATAATGAAGAATTGAAAAGTGGAATCGAAGCAAGGCGTAGTGAAAGACCGGCCATGACTGCTTGTACTGAAACTTCCACCATAGCAGTGAAGATAAGAAAGAAATGCGAAGATAATTAATGCATCTTCTGCCAAACTGACATACCGGGTGCTAAAGTTTTCAATGTTATGTCTGCAGGTATGGGCAGTATTAAAAAAAAACACACATCTTATCAAGCCAATCACAAGCAGTGCGTGCTTGTCTAGCATATCTAAATGATGATGTAGTTGCATTTACACAGAACACAAAGTATCATTTCACTTGCTTTCACAATGAAACAAGGAATTTAAAATACCTTCAACGTTCACATAAACACAGTCAACACATCATTCGACATGCTGTTTGCGATATATAAGTAGCCACTATTGTCAAGGAACGAGTTGCATCCAGTGATATTTCCACAGGGCAAAGTACGGACATGAAAGAAATTGAAGACCTGTTAGTACAAATCACTGCTCACTGAAAAGAATAGAGATTTCAATCCCAGCACTGATCTGCAGAAACACATTAAGAGAGTGTTAATGGACAAAGTCTTGCATGCCGTGGATATCAGCAGCAGTATTGGTCCTAAACTGACTATTGTGATGAGCAAGGCTACAAAAAGTATAGTGGTATCAGAATATTACGAAAGAGCAGATGTCCCGGAGGAAATCAAATGCCTTCTAAAGGCATTTAATATTATACAAGAATTAGTTATGCACCAGGAATGGAGCTTCAAAAGGCCGTTTACTGATTTCAAAGCCCCGCTTAAACTTCAAGAACGGTTTCACTGAATTCTTGTTGGAGTACGGGACACCATCGATGTACGCAGGTATACTGAGACGAAAATAGCATGCCAAAATATATCTCAGCACATATACTCAGCCGTCTGAATGAACAGGTAGGTGCAGTACAAGACGAAAAAAACTCCAGGTTTAAAAAAAAGTAAGCTTACTCCTGTACGTGTTGGATCAGTTTTAATGACTTAGGGCCGTTTCACACGAGGCGACTATCGTCGGACAACAATCACCCAGTTTATTTGTCATTGGCATAAATATAAGCGTTCACACAGAGCAAGTAGGATTGCTGGCCAATTGCCAGTTGTCCTGAAGTTGCTCACTACTGGCGACTGGCGGCGATAGTTGCCCGGCAGAGCGATTGTTGTCAGGCCAACAATTACAGACGTGGCAACTGTCGCCGGCTTGCAACCTCATTGCTACTAATCCCAGCATGTAGAGTAGCATTTTTCTCACAAACATGACAGGGCGTGTTGACAGTACAGCAATGAATTGGGCTGACGATTTAAATGTCGATGACTTTATTTCATCAGTTGATATGGAATATGTCAATAGACGAATATTCAAACAAGGTTATAAAAAGTTCCGCGTGGGAGGAAGTCATTGTAAGGTTTACACCAGACTTTAAAGAGAGAAGCTATTCCAGTATCAGGCTAGATCTAGCCAACAGTGCCAAATGCTATTAGAACAACATTACTAGCAATCGGTTCAGCAGTTGCATCCAAGAACCAGACATGTACTACAAACAGCACTTCAGTTCCACGGCAGGGAGAGGAACAATGCAGTTCATTATCATCTGTGTACAGTGATGATTCATTATTTAGCACTGACCAATAGAACTGGTTTAATTTCAGTTATCATAAGTTTTTGAAACATTGAAATGATAAGTATCTAATTGTTATGTTGGACATCCATGAGAGTAAGTAAAGCCAAGTTATTGTTGCTGATATTTGGTTGGGGAAGCCAATTTAACTTGCGCGTTTCCCCACCTGTGGAGAATACAGGGTGACTTATAGCGTCGTAGTTAAATCCTCCCGGCATAGACTATAAGATGCCTAGAAGGTTAAGGGGTTTTCAATAAGGTAGTCTTTTGCTGTTTCATTTTGAAGGACGAATATATTGTCTCGAGTTTGAACAAAAACAACATACAGCAACACTTCCGAGGTGTGGTACTCTATTCTGGCTACTAGTATTAAGTGTGTACAACTTCGTGGTGGAGGGGGGCTTCTCTGGACGGAGATTGTATACTTAACTCTGCTGCTGTTGGCGCTGGTAGGCTGTCAGCTGAGGATGAGCTCCGGTGAGTTGGGCGGCCTTTGGAAAAAGGCCCACGTATGTAGTCGTTTCCCCTGGACTGCTCTACTGTCGTACTGTCATGCTCACTTCTTCTCGCGATTCCTTGACGCAACTCTTCCCTCGGCGCAGTGATAATGAACTGTCCTCGACTGACTGCCGATGCCTGACTCCCTGCATGTCCTGGTGTGGCACTTCCGAGCGCCGTGTTCTAACTCCCTACATCATTGACCCGGCCGGGGTCCGACTCCCGGCCTTTGACTGACTGACTGACTCTCTGCGCGGTACTCTAGCACTGACTGATCCCTCGAACTAACGTCTCTGGGCGGTAATAATTGACTGAGCCCCTTTCTCTCGTAAAGGGGCTTATATGCTCGCCAGCCTCTTTCCTTAAGTGTATGCACATGTCGCCTTGTTGGGGGGAGGGGGTGAGGTGGTAGAAAGCAGAACAATGCCTTTCAAAACACATGCCCTGNGTGATAATGAACTGTCCTCGACTGACTGCCGATGCCTGACTCCCTGCATGTCCTGGTGTGGCACTTCCGAGCGCCGCGTTCTAACTCCCTACATCATTGACCCGGCCGGGGTCCGACTCCCGGCCTTTGACTGACTGACTGACTCTCTGCGCGGTACTCTAGCACTGACTGATCCCTCGAACTAACGTCTCTGGGCGGTAATAATTGACTGATCCCCTTTCTCTCGTAAAGGGGCTTATATGCTCGCCAGCCTCTTTCCTTAAGTGTAGGCACATGTCGCCTTGTTGGGGGGAGGGGGTGAGGTGGTAGAAAGCAGAACAATGCCTTTCAAAACACATGCCCTGNCCCTGGTTCCTGAAGGTTGGGGGGGGGGGGGAAGGTGGCACCTTGCCCCTAGCTACTCTGTCAGCTATTCCTTCGCGGTGCGTGTTTTCTGAATTTAGGCGAACTGCGTTTCTCTATCTCGTGATACCTCGGTGCTCAACAAATCTCACGTGCTTGCTAGAGTTATAGGGGGTGGGAGGGTGGTAGGAAGGCCTAAGCAGCAGGACACGTGTAACTNAAATCTCACGTGCTTGCTAGAGTTATAGGGGGTGGGAGGGTGGTAGGAAGGCCTAAGCAGCAGGACACGTGTAACTGCGATCCGCCACCTGCCTCGTGACACGTGTCAACTGGGAGGCGCTCGCAAAGGAGATCAGCGAGGCTTCTATTCCANGCGATCCGCCACCTGCCTCGTGACACGTGTCAACTGGGAGGCGCTCGCAAAGGAGATCAGCGAGGCTTCTATTCCAAAAGGTGTCACACGTCATTGTAGTAAAGAATACAATCGAGTATACATTTGTATTGCGTGTCTATGTACGAAAGTGAACATTTCAGATTTAATTAGCATGCAAGTCTGTTTACAACACTTCATTCCTTTTTCTCTATTACACTGTAGTGTAACATACGTGTCTCTATGTAGTGTACCTATAGATCTAGTAAATACAATTAGATGTAACATAAAATGTGATACAGTTACATAATAATATAATGTGACATAATATAGTACGTGATCTGGTTCAATATGACATTATACAGTGAATCAGTACAATGAAACATGATACTGTGCAATGTGGAATGCAATATTCAAAGTAACTTTGTTTAGCATCTTTATATGATCAATATGAAAGTATACAAATTGCATAATACTTTATTTGTAACAATTCATTAAATTATAATACATCGTCTATTATACGATGTACTAGAACACATAGCATTACGTCGCATATTTCATTGTAAATTAAAATTATGTCTACATATTTAATGTCTCATTAGAATTATCCCGAAATAAATGTATCGACAATGTAAACAATATGAAAAGATGATCAAAATTTTACCTCAGGGTAACAGCTAATATATCTTCTGGTGGTATTGCCTTTCGCATCGTTGAGTCAACCTTGAGGATCTTATCTTGTATACAAACTAGAAAATCGTCAAAAGTTAACTTCGACATTCTGAAGAACCTGAAAAATTTCTGATCATCCAAGCGCAGGTCTTCATAGCTTGTATGGAAAAATCCCTTTTCGAGACTCTCACTTAAATAAGGGTGCACATGAATTGCGCGCACGCTTTGCTTGTATTCCCTTCTTTTTCTCTTCCTTCTTAGAATAAGCATCAGCAGAACCTCTTCGTCTGATTCGATTTTACAACTGTACGCTCTATGTATGCTGGCATCTCTTTTATTGGTGTCTCCAGTTGCTGACAGTTTCTAGCGAGTTACCCTATGAGCGACAGTTNTTGAGGATCTTATCTTGTATACAAACTAGAAAATCGTCAAAAGTTAACTTCGACATTCTGAAGAACCTGAAAAATTCCTGATCATCCAAGCGCAGGTCTTCATAGCTTGTATGGAAAAATCCCTTTTCGAGACTCTCACTTAAATAAGGGTGCACATGAATTGCGCGCACGCTTTGCTTGTATTCCCTTCTTTTTCTCTTCCTCCTTAGAATAAGCATCAGCAGAACCTCTTCGTCTGATTCGATTTTACAACTGTACGCTCTGTGTATGCTGGCATCTCTTTTATTGGTGTCTCCAGTTGCTGACAGTTTCTAGCGAGTTACCCTATGAGCGACAGTTNGTGTATGCTGGCATCTCTTTTATTGGTGTCTCCAGTTGCTGACAGTTTCTAGCGAGTTACCCTATGAGCGACAGTTACCCGGCGATAGACACCTCGTGTGAAATGGCCCTTACAAAACAAATAGCTCTAGAGGGGAGGTAGATGCACTTCATGACCTAGGTCTAGGGGGCGTAACGCATGACGAAGTTGGTTGGATTACTACTGGAATGGCAATGTCAGTAGCTAAGTAAGTAGAATCGAGTCAACTTGGCTTATTCCTACCTATAGTTGCGGCGCACAACATTGACCTTGACAGTAATGGTGCCTCTTTTTATGGGGCCGACCTCATGATCGTACAGCGCAAAATCAATGCACCACTTCGGATGAAACGAGAGAAGTTTAGTTAGTCCCGGACAAGAGAAGATATCGCTTTCTAAGGTTTTTGGCATAACTTATCTTGAATGTGACGAACAGGCAAATAAGCCAAAAATGTGTTCCTCTGTGGTAAGATTGTGCGTCAGTAATAAATATTGCCGGATATTCGAGGAGCTGACAAAAATGTGGCTGCTTTTGCACAGCTCTAGGTTACAGAAATTACGCCCAGCAGTAAAGATTTCAAATGACAACATGAAAATCGCTGTGGCTGTAGAGGAAAGTAGCACTGAGTTCGATAGTGATGACGATGAACCAGAGATAGACAATGAGTTTCGGAATGATTCCTCGACAGTTACTGTTGGGCAGGAAGATAATGGCGATGGTGCCGAAGAGCAAGTTGCAAACGAGGCTTTGATGAAGGAACAAACTCTGATAGTGAAATTTACTACTAACAAAATTCCCAACTAAACCAAGTAAGAACCAACCTTTATCTTGGTCACTCATTTTTGAGTCGGGGCTGTTTGCGATACTGGAATAGTTGCTCCATTGAATACAAGAAGTCCAACAGGATGACCAGTCCTCTTCACATCATTAACTCACGCCAAACGATTCCATCCTCCAAATGGTTGGTGAACGAAAGATGACATTCATAACCCTTGATTGTGATCTTTATGATAGAGCTGTGGAATCACCAAACTACAAGGATGAGTATTGTATTCGGCTAGGCTCTCTGCACCAAGCTACTGCTGTTCTGAAATGCTTGGGGCAGTAGATAGAAGGTAGCGGCATTGATATTGCCTGTGAAGTATCTGGAATATATATCAGCTACTGTTCGGCTAATAGTCACACCCGCCACGCCTACTACTTGACCCTCAGATAGAAAATGTCTTTAAAGCTATGCCCTTGTCTATCACCTCCTACTGAATACGAATGAACGAGAACCGAGGAACTTGTGGGAAAAGTAGATGCAAACGATTTGCAAGTGACATGTATTGTACAGATATGTGTGGATGTCAAGATTTGTGTCAAAATCATAATTTGTCATCTATGTATGATACAGAAATACTGAGCTTGCTTTAAACTGAAGCATTTTTCTAAGTTATGTTTTACTAACAACACATTGAAAAACAGGGGTATTATCATATAACTAAGACATTTATCTACTTCTTGGCATGTATAATAATTTTGTATAATTCACCCTGTCCAAAACTCGTAACATTCTTATGTTGGTGTTAATATCCAATTTACAATTGGTAAGATTTGTCTTTATTTCATTTTGTTCTACGTAGATAAGCTGTATATTTATATGGTAATATATCTTTCGTACCATTATATTTGCAGACACGCAGTAGGCATTAAACTCGAGATGTGAACTTGAAAAAAAAAATAAAATCCCATTCCTTGTGTTGCCAATAAATACATTTCAAAGAGAAAACAGAGTTGGCAAATTATGCCCGCGTTTTATACACCTCCTGCTCGACTATAGGTTTTACGTAGTGATACCTTCTGAGCCTTCGGCAGTAGTATATATACTGACGGATCACCCGATGTGGACTGTATGGTCTTTTAGAGTGTAAGAGGAAAGGGTATTGGTTCAATAACTCTTTATTTATCGTCTAAATATCGATCGCAGCCATCATCTTTAATAGGGGATACTAGATAAATAAAAATTCTCAAAAGTTTAGCTTTTGTAATTTACACCAGTTAGTGGCGCTTCAATAGTGGGTGATGGAGTGGGTGATTGGGGGAGGGGGGAATTGTTTCTGCCT
>NQII01005173.1:22627-48655 GCA_002778355.1 Clitarchus hookeri | reverse complement strand
CGTTGACCCAGGGGGAGGGGGGGGGGCTATAACGGTGGTAAGACCAGATACCCTCCCCCAGCGATCGTCAGATGAGCTCATGGAGCGCTTATTTAACTACAGTGATGGGCGAGAACTCCCCAATGGTAAGAAACAGGTACTCTTAAAACTTGGCAACCTTGGCATATAGCACCATATTTACATAGCAGAAATAGAGGGCGAAAGTCTTGGGACTTGATGTGTCATGGGAGCTGGGGCGCTGAGTCGATACTCTACTGGGGGTGCTATGGGCAGGCAATACCGAGTTGGTAGTGTCAATACAACAAAATTTATTTTCACTAGTAAGCTGCCAAGTAGCGTTTAGTCAGTCAACTGTACTCCCTGTTTCTAGCAAAATTATTCTAGGCAGATGCCAGGGGAAATTTGTCAGGTGGTTGGGCATAATCGAACTAGCTGAGAAAGGTGGCATTATATTAGATTGTGTTATTGCAGCAAGGACTTTGGTCTCTTCAAACTTGGACAGTTTGCCAGTATGGATGAGAAACTTATCTGACAGTGCTATCCATCTTGAGGAGAGGACCATGATATGGGTTTACAAGCAAGTCTCACAAGTGTTTCCAAATGTTCCGGATGTTTTGATGCGCCCAAATACCAAACATATCCTACCAGATGTTCTGGGATAACTGCTAACAAGAACAAGTGAAAACCTCAACTGGCGACAAGCGAAGGCAGTCGCAGAGTTGCTACAGAGAAACTGGAGTGCTTTCTTCTGTGAGCCAAATTACGTTGGCAGAATTAATGTTTCATGCCATCAGATTGGCACAGGGAATGCCAGGCACATAACAAACCACCAAGGCGACTACCCACTGGACATCCGAACATGTCACCTCGAACTATATGCCAGGAAAAATAATGGCACCTTGGAGTCCCAATCCTTCTGGTTGTCTCCCACGAAGATCTCGTTCGACGTCGCTCTTTATGGATGACAGACATTAGCATGCCATGTCCCAACCAAGAAGGCTGTCATCTATAGGCTATTTATGGTAAAGTAAGCACTTTTTGATGCCCCCAAAGAGGCATTAACCACTAATAAATATGTTTTATTGCATCCATGGACTATAACTTTTAGGATTGGTGGAATGTATACACTGTGCTTACTAGATAATGTTTATATTAAAAAATGGAGGAAAGGTAAAAATTGGTGCTAAGGAAAAATTTTGCAGGGCCTTAAAAAGTGCTCACTTTACCGTGAATAACCTACATGTGGGTGTTACTCCCTTCTAGGGCATATCCCTCTCAGGACATTGATTGAACTTTGCCATCGCTATTACAGAAATGACTTTGTTTCCCATTTATTTTCCCATGTCCTGTAAAGCTCATCATTCTCCAGTACAAGGGAATTGCACTGTGCTCTGTATGCCTTGACTGATTGGCCTAAACTGGATATCTCCTCTCATATTGGACGACTGGATGACCACTAACCTCACACGAAGTGGTTGACGGGACTCTGAAAAGACGAAAGAGTTATATGTGATAGAGCCATCAGTCAGTCCATGGTCTTCTCCCATTTTACTTATTAAAAATAAAAATTGCTCTATGAAATTTTGTGTTGATTAGCACGAACTTAATAATGTGATCAAGAAAGATTCTTTTACACTTCCAAGGATAGACGACACACTGTACAGCCTAGCAGGTTCACAGTGGTTTTCTACTTTGGTCATGAAGAGCAGGTACTGGCAATCCGAGGTGGTCTCAGAAGACAAAGAAAAGACTGCCTTTAGTGTCCAAAAGAAAGGAACCTGGCCATACAAGGTCATACTTTTTGGCTATGCATTGCTCCTGCCACCTTTGAACGACTGAAGGAGAAAGTACTGCCCTTGGACATTTGCCAGGTCGTTAATTTTAAGGTGGTTTTGAGAAAATTCGTGGATGCGACTAACCTTTTGACGTTGTTTACTGGCATATTAGGAGGGGGGATGTGCTGCTTCTTTTCCCACTATCTGGCCTCTCTTATGTCACCAGGCGTGATTGTCAGCTACCTTGGCTGGTGTCACCATTCCCCCCTCTTTCTATTGAAGTCGGTATCGGTGGGATATTGAACGAATTTTCTAGTAATCTTCTTCCTCGGCGCACCCCGACGTTTAAATAAGTTTCTGGGCTAGAACTGACGACGCTGTAAATACTACCACAGCTAGAGGGTTGGCAGTTTTTTGTGGTAACCCTGTGGCCGAAGTGCGGCATTGGGCGAAGTCTGGTGCACATATAGTTATAAAATAATTCAATATATTTTGATGCACCATTTATTGAGACTGATTAAAATTATTTTATTGCATTAATTTCAGTGGGGCTATGGATGGTTATGTACATATTAATTGAATTAGCAAGTNTGATTAAAATTATTTTATTGCATTAATTTCAGTGGGGCTATGGATGGTTATGTACATATTAATTGAATTAGCAAGTATGGCAATTTATTGTGAGATATCCTGTCGAACGTATTTGCTTGATAGTTTTTTAAAATAAATTAGTAAATCGTTATTATCTATTATATTTAATTAAGTTCTACATATATATCAAAAAGAAAATGCTAAGCCCACTGACTTTAAGAAGTTCTAACTCTATGTTGTAAGAAACGCGGTATCTGCTGTCTGCTCGAACTTCTCACCGAGGTTTTTTCCTGCCACAAGTCCTAGCTATAGTCCATTTCTCCTATGTTTCTTCACAGTCGCTTCCACTGCCTATGCAGTTCCTACATAATTCCTTCAGAATCACTTTAATATCTTGTTCACGATGAAGTGGATGTTTGGAACGAACCTTTAAAAAACGACCCTAACCGTAACTGTAAATACATAACCACTGACAGCTATATCTAAAGTAACGTTGGCAACGAAAACTACAAATTATTTCTGCAAGTCGTAATCTTAAAATGTAATGTTTTAGTCAATTCTGTTTTATACACATCAAGGTATGAGCTTGTTGGTATAAAAACTTCATACTTTTACTTTATCAATACACGGATACTACGTTATACTTTCACGTGTTGGAAGGATACACAGTAACCAGTAGAAAGAAACTAAGAATAGAAGGGCTTGCGTAAGAGTTCAGTTTACCGCAAATCAACTTAAGCCCAAGACCGTGATGTAGCGGAACAGGCGGAGTGGTGACTGAATACCTTCTGTGTCATGAAGAAAGAATGCTTATCGTTGTATAATTGTAACTCTTATTTATTCATTTTTTTTACCTGGTATACAGAGCCGCAGCCTCGGAATACGAAAGCTCAGACTACAATTATAATTCTAAAATATTGTATAGTCTGATAAAATATTTAGGGTATAACACCACTTCAACACTTGCACTTTCCAACAGCAAAAAAAGTCTTCAAGATTTTTAAATTTGAATTATAAATTTTCTTTTAAATTTCAACTGCTTCCGACATGTTTCTGGCTTTGTGTCATGTGTTTAAAGGCCCGGAAAGGAGTCAGCTGGAATTTAAATGAATATCAACTGTAATGCTGTCTAAACACGGGACGCAGTACTAAGCGTGTTTCTTCATGCCATAACGTGTCTGACTCGCATTAAGAGAAGTCGTGGGTTCGATTCCTGCCCGCTGAACTGGAGATGTTTATACCCAAGAGGTTCTCCAGTTCCGGTCCTGGAACTTGCTGGCGCAGTTTCTTAATGCGAACTTCCCCAGTTAAACAATAAAATCTTCTTAAGCTTCAGTACATTAAAGGAAATGTATATTATTTTTACTATACCTATGTAAATTCTCTCTTCCAAAGAAAACAGGGAAAGAAAAGGTTCTGAGTTTGATCATGCTAAGTAGGAAAATTTCAGTTCTGGAAAATTTGCTTCCAGAGTACAGAACTGTTCGTTGTATAGTACTTACATCTTCACACCGCGGAAGGTAGTTGCAAACCACCGCATTGTCATCCTTCGTGGTACTACTTGGGCGTCTAAACTGGCCTTCGAGCTGAACACTTATCATCACTTCCCTCAGGTCCGTAATTACATATGAAACTGGCACCAGTTACATACATACGTTTATGAAGTCACCCAATCAACTTCCCGAGTGCAAATACTAAAAACTAACTAGGGTAGATATGAGACAACTTATATTGAAAACAAAATGCACCGAGCGACCCTAAGGTATTTATGTAATCATAAAAAATGTTTTTGCGACAAAAATATCGAGAATAAGGAAACTTACGCATAAACTAATTTTTTTGTGGCTGTATCTGAATTTTAGTGAAATAAAATAATTTCAAATTCCCTTATAACATTTTAAACATTTTTTTGCTTTATTTTGTGTGTTTTAAAACAGTAAATGTGTAATTTTTTCATATAATTGTACAAAAGCTATGGAATTAATTATTGTTATTTTTTAATTGGTGGAATTACTTTTGCACTTAATGCCTACCAATTAATAAATGTTTATCGAAAATGCAAAACAAAGGTTCATGTAATACACCTTTTCATTTAAAAGTTAAAATTAAATAATATAATAATAAAATACGCCATCTGTGTTAAAAAAAAAAACAGCTTACTCCCCTCACTTTCACATCACGGTAGATATGAGCAAGTGAGGTCAGGCTCGGTGTGTTCACGTGGGCTTCACCTTCGCATGTACTGTACGTGTGACGTCACGTCACCTGCGCGCCACTTCTTCCGCGTGGGCAGCCCACATAGTGGCCTCGGGCTGCTTGCGGGAGAAAAAAAAAAACGGGCACGCCGAAAATACTGCCCCCGCGCTTCTTCTGGCTTTGCGGTTCACACGGTAGCACAATGGTAATTACTTGGTGCACGTTGGCGTATCTCCGAGTCGAGGCTTCACGTCATACTTACAGTACATCACGAAGAGGACGAACCACGAGTCATTTTAGTTCAACCTCCCAGCCAGGGGCGTGACAACAAAGGGTCACTGGTCCCCTGATACTGGCCAGGGGCGGAAGGCCATATTGCTGTAATTATTTATGAGCACCGTTAAAAAATTTCGGCTTATTTTAGTGTATTTGATAAACCTTGTTAATTTTTTTAACATTCGCGATGCGTGTTTGGAGGTTGATCGAAGGATGCGTTACACACTGCACTAACAAAAACGTGTATGAGGTGGTATAGGATGCTTACTTTAAACTGAGCACTTTTGAAAACCCTGCTTAAGATCTATACTTGCATGTACATTGTGTATTCTTCCACTACAATTACAATTAACATTGCCATGGGCTTCATCACTTTATCCTTGCTTCGTTCGACTGAAACAATCAAATTATTACAAGAAATAATATATACATGATTAATTTTCTAATTCTTGCACATTATGTATTAAAAATACTTAAAGTAAAAAAGAAAACATTTTATTACTAATACATATTAATCTAACACTTTCAATTCAACTTAAAATTCATGGAACTACTTTCCCTCCGCTGTTACAAACTTTACCGAGCGCATGGTAATCTGCGTGGCCGTTAAAATATATGCATTATGCAGGTAGTAGCTGTGACATTTTTCAAAGGCTGATTTCAGAACNTAATCTGCGTGGCCGTTAAAATATATGCATTATGCAGGTAGTAGCTGTGACATTTTTCAAAGGCTGATTTCAGAACTGCTCACTATAACGTGGACAGGCTACTTCAAAAAGTTTCGAAACTACATATGTTTACAGGAAAGTACTTTATTTGTCTTCATTTATATTCGGTCATCTTCAAAGTATAGTTCCCATGCACAGAAACACAGCACTCCCAGCGCCCCTTCCACTTTTGGAATGTGTCCTGGAAGTTTTCTTCTCGAAGTGTGTCAAGCACCTTCTGCAATTCGCGCTGGATCTCCGAATGATGTTCAAAACGGTGACATTTGAGCTGGATCTTCATATTTCGAAGAGAGCGAAGTCATTAGGTTCCAGATCTGACGAATAGGACGAGTGTGAAAGCAAGACCACGTTGTTTCCGCCGAGAAACTCACGTGTGAGTAGAACTCGGTAACAAGGTGCATAGTGCATCAAGAATTCATCACCAGTGTGTACTGAACACGAACTCTCCGACAACAGTCGTTATGCTTCGGAGACACAACGAAACACAAAGCGAATGAAGTGATTACGAACTGCACTGCGGTACGCGTTTCGTTAAGCTCATAGAAATTCTGTGACGTCACAAAACACACGAATACACTGAAAATCGTTACGTAAATGTTACCTAATTATGTCCAGGCAGACATAAAAACCTACCTAAAATAATATATTAATTGAAAAAAGGCACTATAAATAACGTGCGCGACAATGTCCTTAACTATTAATATTTGTAGTTTACAAGCTTACAGTTCACCAAGCGCGACATCTATTGACGGTAAAAGTAAACACGTTCTGCGAGTAACCACCCAACAATAACCTACGAAAACTGTTGCAATTATATAAATATTCATATCTTGCGAGTGATTCAAAGAGTTTTACAACATATTAGATCGTGTTAAGTTTATTTCTTGGTCAATTAGCTTAAAGTAAATTATGTGCAGTGTCTGATTTCAGCTCTCCGCGGACAATCATCCTCGTGGTGAATAGCGCGCGAAAGTTGCGATGTTTGCCGCACAAAACGTAGGTTCTTACTCACATTTTGCGATTATCGCCGCTGCGACGTCATCAAACTCCGAACTTTGCGGTAAGATAAAGAAGCCTGAGATGTCCAGACTCAGCTCGCTTCGGAGTGTGCTGCACACCGAAAAAATTGCTTCTCAACTAACCGAATATTGCAATATGTGATGTTCGTAATCAGGAGCCTCAGAACGTCAATAGAGTGATCTACAACCAGGTTATAAGGCGCCTAAGGAAGCATATTTAAAGAAATCGTGCGAATTTGTGGCGCGCAAAAAAAAAAAATTGGATACTCCACGACGAAAATGCACTCTGTCACCGACCTCTCCTCGCACGTCATTTTCTCTCCGGAAACAACTCGATCTTGCTTTCGCACCCATCTTACTAGCCATATTTGGCTCCTGCGGAAGATGAAGATCCAATTCAAAGATCGTCGCTGTAACACCATGGCGGAGATCCAGCACAAATCGCAAAAAGTGATTTACACACTTCGAGAAAAAGACATCCAAGACACGTTCCAGAAGTGGCAGGAATGCTAGGAGCGCTTTATTACTGTTCAAGGGAACTAGTGTGTAAATGTAAATAAATAAAGTAACTTACTTTCTTGTAAACAGAGTTACTGTAGCTAGTGTCAAACTTTCTAATACCACTTTGTATATAGAAACGACACACCCGAAACTTACCCGGTTTTCGTAAACGAACCCTGTGTTACTAAATTTTTCGCTAGTGATGGTTTTAAGCATTGATGCCATCTTCCTTAGTTCACTAATTGCGTAAGATTAAAACTGCGAATGTGTGGGAAAAAAGGGGGGGAGGGGTGAAGATAATCTCGGGTAGAGGCATTTTGTGTCCTTTTATATCTATCTACCGTTTGTTGTAGGCCTATCGGTATTCTGGCCAATATTTATGAGAAATATATCTTCTTTCATTTATAACACACTGAAGAGCCAAAAAAACTGGCACACCTGCCTAATATCGTGTAGGGCCCCCGCGAGCACGCAGAAGTGTCGCAAGACGACGTGGCATAGACTCGACTAATGTCTGAACGTATGCATGCAGGAGGCAATTCACACCATGAATCCTACAGGGCAGTCCACAAATCCATAGGAGTGCGAGGCGGTGGAGATCTCTTCTGAACAGCACGTTGCAAGGCATCCCAGATATGCTCAATAATGTTCATGTATGGTGATTTAGGTGGCAAATGGAAGTGTCTAAAGTCAGAAGAGTGTTCCTGGAGCTACTCGGTAGCAACTATCGACGTGCAGGGTGTCGCATTGTCCTGCTGTAATTGTCCACGTCCGTCGGAATGCACAATGGACATGAATAGGTGCAGGTGATCGGACAGGATGCTTATGTATCTGTCACCTGTCAGAGTCGTATCTAGACGTATCAGGGGTCCCATTTCACGCCAACTGCACACACCCCGTACCATTTCAGAGCGTCCACCAGCTTGAACAGTCCCCTGTTGACATGTAGGGTCCATGGATTCATGAGGATACCCATACACTTCCATCCACCCGATACAATTGGAAACGAGACTCGTCAGACCAGGCAACATGTTTCCTGTCATCAACAGTCCAATGGCGGTGTTGGCGGGTCCAGGCGAGGCGTAAAGCTTTGTGTCGTGCAGTCAACAACGGTACACGAGCAGGCCTTCGGCTCCGAAAGCCCATATCAATTATGGTCCGTTGAATAGTTCGCATGCTGGCACTTGTTGATGCCCCAGCATTGAAATCTGTGCCGATTTGAGAAAGGGTTGCACGTCTGTCACGTTTAATGATTCTCGTCAGTCGTCGTTTGTCCAGTTCGTTCACGATCTTTTTCCGGCCACAGCGATGTCGAAGATTTGATGTTTTACCGGATTCCCGATATTCACGGTACACTCGTGAAATGGTAGTACGCGAAAATCCAAATTTTATAGCTACCTCGGAGATGCTATGTCCCATCTCTCGTACGCCGACTATAACAACACGTCCAAACTCCCTTAAATCTTGATAACCTGCCATTGTAGCAGCAATAACCGATCTAGCAACTTTGCCAGACGCTTGTTGTCTTATATAGGCGCTGCCGACCGCTTCGCGTTACTCTGATTGGTTCCATACCTCTGTTATTTGCATACGCACGCATATACCAGTTTTTTTTTTTTGCTCTCCGGTGTATATACTAGACGATAAGTGATGAAAAATGCATTATTTTGTTTCTTATTTTATTTCAACTTCTTTCCTCCGTCCCAGTGTACAGCGCAGGTAAAATTTATTTAATTGATAATCGGTTTCCTTGCAGTTGTATTAGTGGGTTCCTCCCAACGAGATGTATATAATTTTTCAGCGAAAACATGCAAACATTCGTATACGTAACAATCAGGGCTATGATACTGACATTAATAGTCAGTGAAATACTATAATAATACTAATTTTGGATGAAAACAATCGAGAGATTCAAGGAAAACTGTGTAGTGAAATATATTATAATTACTGCTAGGCCTCGTATTTTACGGGCGTAATTGTGTTTGTGTTTGTCATTTTTGATAAATAGTTTGAACATATCAGGTTTCTGCGTTAATTTTCAAATAATTTTTACTGAAACATCTTAACGCAGACTAATAGAGTAATTTTCTCTATGAAATCTAGCAGCTCCAAAAACATTTAACCAAGGATTAAGATCCAGGAAAATATTTACTTTTAAAAGTGAAATATCAGCAGAAAGGGGGTATCTGTATTTTCCTGGCGTAAGATTTTAGTAGCGCAGCTGTTTTTATTCTTGTAATACGAAAGGCCTGGTAGTTCACTGTTCAGCTTAGTTGCTTTTATTCCCTCGGGAATATATAAAGATGTTAGTTCGGAAAAACAAATATTGTCACTGGCAGTGAACAACGTTCCACCGATAACAGAAAAAGTGAAGGACAAGGTGTTCCATCGAATTCACAAACTTCCTGTAACAGAAATTCAGGCATCGGCCAATTATAACACGTGGACGAATGTGCTTTATGTAAACCAGGATGAGATGAAACTATTTGATTTCTTCCCTCCATACAGGAATAAATCGTGCCCCTTTCTAACACTTGCAATGAAAGACGTATCTTAAGAAATACGTAGTGAGGGTAGGTAAACAGTGTATCCGTTTACACATGAACAAATAGAATTGACCGGTTCAAACGTATTCGCGATGACTAACCGCGGTTGCTCAGTGAGCACGTAAATCCGCCTCCGCCCTTCTCAAACACCTTCGGGCGTGTGTGTACGGAGCAGTTATCTCAGTGAGGTGCGGTCTCGAGTCCAGTCGCTCGCTTCCATGTCGCACAGGACTGGAGCGCCAGGCTACTTCCAGCTGTCAACGAAACTGCGACCAGGCGAGCTCGGGGTCGGTACACTCGCCTCACTACCTTCGTGAACAGCCCTGCTCCAGTCCTCTCAGGTGTTCAGGGGTTAAGCTTGGTTCACAATTTAAAGCATAGTTGTAACCATACAAGGATTTACCGCAATGTATGTGAACCACTAATGTGATTCACAACTGCGAATAACAGATCGTGTGCATGAGAGCTCTTGCCGTACTGCACAAAGTAAATGGTTGTATTTCATTTCTTACGCAGGCGCATGGGGAAACAGCCAATCAGTGCAGAGTATAACATTTTCAAATAAGTTGTTTATTTAAAATGGAATAACAGTTATTCTGCAGAAAAGAAAAAATTCTCAAGATACACATTTGGAAGAAAGAAGAGGTGGCAATTTACTATAGTCTATTCACGGTTACTTCCAACTTTTCTGAAGTCCTGCTAAAGTTCTACTTTCAGGCTATTTCTCCATGAATACAAACAAAGTTTATCTAAATCTAGAAAATTACAACAAAGAAATAACGCACCGCATTCATGGGCGCTCAGTTCAATGATATTTTGCATGAGAACTATTTCTTACTAGCCATTACCAATACACCAAGTTTTTCCCATGCTTTATTAATACTAATCATATATGAAATATAGTAATTTAGCAATAAAATACTATTAAAAGTTCAATTTAACCAACAATTACATAATTTTATGTTAACACAAGTATAAAACGCCTGCGATACAGGAAACAACTACACCCGTCATAAATGGGGTGATTATTCAAAGGTTTGATTCAAAAAGTTAGAAGAAAACGTGAAGCAATCGCAAAAGCCAATATTTAAAAGAAAAGAAAAAAGTTAAATATTTTAAAACGGTGTCAATTTTCAACACAATAGCACAATTTGTTGCGAAAATTCATAATTTACTAACACGGCCAACTGACGTCAGACTCGTCACAGAATTTCATTGGCTAAAAATAATACGTAAGTATTAAATTGTGGATCAATTTGATACAAGAATTTTGGTCGTGTGAATGTTCTTCCGTTATGTTCTATGCTCTGTGCCTATGTTTTTTTAATTGTGAACCAACCCTTACGTCACGCGGCTATGCACAGAAAAAGTAAAAATGTTGGGACATCCGGACTGTACGATTAAACAAAGAAAAATTAATATTAAACCAAAATTGATTATTATTTGGACAATGCTCAGAAATCTGTGACCTAAATCACCCAACTATGGTTCGGTGTCCGTAGCAATCACGGTCACAGAGGGTTTATAAACTTAATTTGGTAGATATCATACGGGTGATAACACTTGAAACAATTCTAGACTATTGAGTCAGAAGTGACGAAGCACCAGGCACAGGACGTCACTGACGTTCACGAGGTATTTCAATGTAATTTTTGGATGATAAGTATTTGACAAAGTTTGAATGTTGTCACCAATACAATTTTAACGCGCGTTTCGGTACGAAAATAGCAGTATGAATTATTTTTGGGTTCGAAGATTTTTTACAGGAGAAACGCCGTGTCACTTTTCACGCTTTAGACAGGCAGGTGGTTTAAATTTTTTAAGTGCAACGAACGAACATCGTGCATAAAATTATTCCAATCCTGCAAAGTGAACTAACGGTAAATTATCCTCATTTTAAAGCGTGCTGACAGACCTATCAAGAAGATATGTCTGCAATTTCCGAACGTGTTACAGGGTATGGTTGGAAACTTAAAACTAGTACGCTTATAATATACATGAATACTGCGTACGTGCCATGCCCGGGTATATAGTATATTCGCAGTATCTTCACACTTTTGGAATCAATCCTTTCAAAAAATCACCATATGTATTATGTGCTTGGTTGCTTCACAAATATCCCATGTATCACAAGCGTTTTATATTTATGTTGACATAAAGTATTTTATTTTTAGTTCCATTAAACTTTTACTTACATTTTATAAAAATTATGATATTTTATTTATAAATCTCTAAATAGTATAAAACAAAGTCGCTTATCCGCGTCTGTCTGTGTATTAGCTTATTACTTCTTAACTACTTAATGGATTTTGATGCGGTTTACAACACTATTTAGAAAATTGCTTGAGGAAGGTTTTCGTGTATAATACATTTATATTTTATTTAAGGATAGTAGAGAAATGCCGAACCGTTTGTAATCAAGTCGTAAAAAACCGCTTTTAGGGCACTTACATGGCTTGCGCTGACTAAACGATAAGATATACACCAAATTAATGTGCAACAGAATTGTAGCTCTCAAAAAGCATATGTTTATCTCTTAAGGATGACCCACTATGTCCATTTTTGCCTTTAAAGTATCGCTGTAAAAACTCATTCGTTACCGGGCGAAGTCGCCGGTTCGCTAGTAATATGAATAAACACAGAGAGAGAAAATAGGCGTGTTGGTAATGCCTATTAAGAAATAGTTATCATGCAGTATATTATTAAACTAAGTGACCACGAATGCGGTGCATCGTTCTTGGCTGTAATTTTCTAGACTTGTTTAAGCGAAGGAGGAGGCAGGGGGGTAGCCTGAAAGTATAACTTGTGCAGGGCTTCAGAAAATCTAGAAGTAACCGTGAATCGGCTATAGAAGAGAAAAACAGTTCATTGCTACTCGGTAAACTTTGTAAGACTTCTTATTGAAGCAGGTGTTGAAAAGTCTGGAGAATTATTCTACTAAATTTATGCTAAGTCTCCATTTTTATAGCCATTCAAGTCTTTAATCTTACTTTCTTGTTCCAGATTCACTTCTGTACTAACAATTTACAATCTATGAATTTCTGTTGTTTTAGCGAAGTACTTCAAAACAAAATACATGGAAAGAGCATTCTGCTTAAAATTCCTTGTTGGTATCTTATACATACATATTTCCCATATTTCATGGCAAGGGACCTCGGCGTTAGTGTGGACAACACGCTGATCTCCTATCACAGCTGCCAGGGCATGCTTTCTACATCCGAGTCCGGATTTCCGCAAGGGGGAAACATGGCGGACGTTTTCGATGGCCATGGGTTTTCAACTGTTGTTGCTATCTCCTCCACCAACACAATTCGTCCTTTCTTCATACTAGAATCTCGTTTGATGTCGCTCTTCAAGCATGACAGACATGCAAGTGTAATGTCTCAACCCAGAAGTCTGTCAACTATTGGAGTGCTACCTTCTTCCAGGGCACATTCCTCTCAAGATGTAGATTTAATTTTGCCCTCGTTGTTACGGTCATGATGTTGCTGAATCCGCTGTTCCTTGCGCAAGGCCGAGCGTATCTCTATGAAAATCCAGAAGTTTTGTAACACACGGGCATTGCACTCTGTTTGATAGCGAAACAACACTTTAAATTATATTTAATTCAACCTGTAGACGTTAAATTTAACTCTCATAAAAATCACAGCTTTTATTTGTTTACAATTAAAACCGCAGTTACTCTGCGTTTGAATGACACAAAAATAAAAAAAAGCTAAGTCGCTTGCAGAAATGAAATTATTTGTATTGAAAAATACAAAATAAATATATATATATATATATAATGAGTGTCTGTATATCTCGTGTGTGTGTGTGTCTATATATATAAATAAATAAATAAATAAATAAATAAATAAATAAATATATATATATATATATATATATATATAGGATGAGTATAAAAGAATACCCCGACTTTGAAGGTCTATAATATCAAAACAAAACCACCTACAACCTTGATTGACCAATCAAATGAACCGTGGAACCGTGAAGTTGGTTTACCATACATTCAAAAATGTTCAATGTGCCCACTATGAGCGGCCCGAACGACATCTACGCGATAATCAAACTCGTTCCACACTCTTGTCAGCTTCTCCGGTGTTACGGTTTGGATCGCGTCCGTAATTCTCGTTTTGAGGTTGTCAATGTTAGCCGGCAATGGTGGACGAAACACTTGAACCTTTATGTACCCCATAGAAAAAAATCGCACAGGGTAAGTTCCGGGCTTCTTGGGGGCCAGTGATGAAGAGCCTGATCACCAGCTGCTCTTCGACCAATCCAACATTGGGGCAACGTCTCGTTCAGGTATCCGCTAATAGCTAGTTGCCAATGGGGTGGCACACCATGAAGGAAACATCAGACCACCCCCTTTACATTGACGTGTCGAATGCGAGCTCATTGCCCTCTCCCCACCTCAACCCGAGAGTTACGAACGCCGTCCAAACCGTTACACCGGACATGCTGACAAGAGCGTGGAACGAGTTTGATTATCGCGTAGATTTCGTTCGGACCACTCATGGGGGTCACATTGAACATTTATGAATGCATAGTAAACAAACTTCACGGTTCCACGGTTCATTTGATTGGTAAATGAAGGTTGTAGGTTGTTAGGTTTTGATATTATATACCTTAAAAGTTGGGGTATTATTTTATACTCACTCTGTATAATTCAATACCTCACAACACGTGATTTATCTGCATTTTTAAAAGTATTTAATAGGAGGAAGAGCAGGATTTGGGGAAGTTGGTCACATCGGCGTCTGGCGTGGGAGCTCCAGAATTGTTCATGCTCTGTCATTCCAGTCCCCCGGAGGCCATTTCGTTCTCAAAATTTCTCCATTTCCCCTCAAAAATACTTTCTTTCCCCTCAAAAGAGCACCGATTCCACCAGGTTTTAAGGCCCGAAGGCCAACACACCCTCCATCCTCCCGCACTGCATCTGTACCCTGGTGGGTAAGGCAATGCACGGCACTTTCCTCTTGGTCTCTTCGGGCCATTCACTTTTCTTATTTGCCGTAACACAGTATTCTTCTGGTTTTCTCATTTAAAACCTGTCCTCCTCACCAATCTAAGATACTCCGACTTTTGCACTGTAAGTCTTTACCTGAGTACCCTATCATGGGTCATCAGAAATTCGCCTGTTCCATTTATCGAAGTCCTCTAGCCTTCTGCCGATTTTGGTTGCGAATTCATTCCACACTCTATGGATTAGTTTGTCTTCCATGACTGTCTTGACTTCCAAGTGAATGCCCAGTTCTTCTGTCTGCGCTTTGAACTGCTCTCTCAGGTCTTCAGTCTTCAGGCAGACTGACAAGACGTGTTCCACTGTGTCGTCAGTTCCACAGACCTCGCAAAGCGGGGACACCACAAGCCGCAGGCTGTGTAGTTTTGCCTTGAAATTCCCATGACCAGTAAGGAGCTGCATACTGTAGTGGTTCACACATAGCCACTTACAGCTGAGTCTCGTTCTTATATCTGGCAGCAGTTCAAAGGTTTGCCTACCTTTTCCAGAATTAGACCACCTCTCTTGCCATTTGTCTAAAATTTCTTCCAAGATGGCTTCTCTACCTTCTTTTCTCAGCCTGCCAGCCCGCGATGCCTCTGCCACCACCGATTCCACCAGCTGCAAAAACGAGCCGCAGAATGGCATTTTTAGATCCATCGGAAGGATTTGGGAGGTTCGCTCTCGAGGGTAGAACAGTGGCGGCCATTTTAGTTTTATAGGCATAGGATATGCCAAATCGATATAAGAGATCCAGGATCGGAGCCGGAGCCGACAGTCAGCCATCTTGGATCTGTCAGCTATCTTAGCTGCCATATTAAATCCAGGTGACTTTGACCTTTGACCTTGAATAACCCTGTAACCCTGAATGACCTTGTACCCAAAACATTCCCAAAATACAAAAAAAAAAAATATATTCAAAATCTTTAAATATTTATAAAAAGAATATTTTAAAAATTATAAAATTATAATTTTAAGTGTTTAGGTTTAGAGGGGCCGAGGGACTGGAACTGACCAGCCACCATGTTATGTCATCACCCAACCGCCATGTTGGACCCAGGTGACCTTGGCCTTGACCCTACAACCATGACCATAGATGAACTTGAAAACAAATGTAGATAAAAACGGTAAAAATGGATTAAATTAAAGAAGTAAATGGGCATATTACTTTACTGACTACTACCATCTTGGATCCAGGTGACCTTGACCTTTGACATTAACCCCGGTGGCCTTTGACCTATAACCTAAAAAATTGTAAAAATCCCCAAAAATGCTTTAAGAATTTATAAAAAAAAATAAAAGGATTATTAAAACTTATTTTACATTTTTTTTTTAATTTACATTTTTGGAGGTCCCCCCAGCATCACGTCGAGCAGACGACTGACCATCCTCCAATCAATCACATTGTATTAACATTCCCCTCCCCTTCCCCACTCACCTTTGCTCATTCTGTCGAATGCACTCCGTCCGCCATATTGTTTTTCGTTTGTCATTTGTTCATTTTCAACACCAAGGTGGCACTGATGAAGCCGACCAACATGTTATATCTGGATGACCTTCACCTTGATCTCACATTTGTGACATTGACCTCATGCCCATGACCTTGGTTAACCCTAAACACAAAAATAAATTCTAAAACGTTTATAAAATCCAAAAAATAAAAAAATAAAAAAATTTATAAATGACTTGTTTTTTCTACAATATAGCAATATTTCCACCAATTATCACCACAATCAGCACAGCAATCAGCAATCCACACCAATCTACACACCAACCCACACACCAATCGACACCAACCCACACACCAATCCACAGCAATCCACGCACCAATCTGCACCAATTAACATACCAATCCACACACCAATCCACACCAATCCACACCAATCCATACCAATCGACATCAAGCCTTAGCAATCTGCTCCACAATCCATTCCACAATCCTCCTCCGCAATCCACAGCAACCCATGCCAATCCTTCGATCAATCCCAATCCTTAGCAATACTCCCCCACAATCCACACCAATCCATGTAAATCCTTCGATCAACCCCAATTCTTCGATCAATCCCGATCCTTCGATTAATTCTTCGGTTTGTCCTCACCCATATGTATAGAAATTACATTCGTTGGCCAACTGTCTCTAAATTTGTACATGTCAAAAGAATTAATGTTTTGTATGCAGTCAACTATCCTTGCATTTTTATACTAAACTCTTTATTATGCACATCTGTCCGTTAATAGTCGAGTGCTCTTGTCACCACTTTAAAGTTGTGAACGAAAAAAAAGGACACAATCCACAATAATAAAGGAAAATCAGTTATATCATAATAATAATTTATTATTATGTTATAATTACAATGATGCTATTCCCCACCTGTGGAATATAGGGGGTTTATAGGGTCGTAGTTAATTCCTCCAGGCATAGACTAGAAGGTGCGTAGAAGGTTGACTGTATTTCAATAAGGTAGTCTTTTGACGTTTCACTTAACTGGATAATTATATTGTCTCGAGTTTGAACAAAAACGACATACAGCAACACTTCCGAGGTGTGGTACTCTAATTTGGCTACTCGTATTAAATGCGACGACTTCGTGTGGAGGAGGGCTTCTCTGGGCGGCGACTTGATACTTAACTACTCTGCTGTTGGTGCTGGTATGATGTCAGCTGGGGATGAGCTCCGGCGAAGTGAGCGGCATTGGAAAAGGCCCGCATTTGGTGTCGTCTCACTGGACTGCTGTTCTAGGCTCCTTCTCATGTCCTCTCGCGATTCCTTGACGCAACTATTCCCTCGGCATGGTGATAATGAACTGTGCCCCTCTTCTCGCATAAATTGGTTATATGCTCTCCAGCCTCCCCTTCTAAGTCTCTGCACGTGTCTCTCTTATTGGGGGAAGGGGGAGGTGATTTCCTTCAGTACAAAGCCATTCAGCCACGTGCCATGGTTCGTGAAGGTTCGGGGGCGGGAGAAGTGGTGATCTGCCCCTTGAATTTACCATCTCAGCTTATTTTTCTGCGGTTTGGCTACAAGGGTGGTAGGGTTGAGGAGTATTCGTGGCCCCCACTTTCAATTGGTCAGCCGTTTTCTCAGGCGTGAAGCTAGAGGTGCTCTTGCTTGGCTCTGCGATTTCTCCTGCTTTCCAGGTGCTCTGGCGATATGCCAGCTCTTACTCGGCGCAACATTGACACGTGTAACTGCGATCCGTTCTGGCTGTCTACATGCCTTGTGACACGTGTCAACTGGTAGGCGCTCGCGAAGGGGGTCAGCGAGACTTCTATTCAAAAAGCGTTACACAACAACAATTTTATAAGAAAAAAAAGTTCATCACATAATGCGATATATCTTTGATCCTTCAGTTTATTAATGATTGAAGATATATAGTAAATGTGCTAGAGATCCCGGGTTTTTGAAGGTCAATCAAATATCTGAGTCTCTATCAACAAGTTCATTCGGGTCTTCAGGAAATAGGTAGCCAGAATCCTCTGCATCTTCTGCCTTCTTCATGTCGCTTATTGCAGCAAATGTGTTGGAGGGGTGTAGTGTATCGAGAAAATCGTAATCATCGTTTTCAGCACTATCATTGTCTTCATGTTCATTTGCATAAATGCTCTCTTCATGGTCATCTTTACCTCCTGTTTTGTATTCAATATTAAATTTTGTTTTCTTTGTTGCAGGAGTTGTATGCTCATCAGTATTTTGAGACGATGACCGTTTGTTTTGAAGTTCGTCAACTTCACGCGAAAGTCTTGCAAGTGTACATTCCACACAAACCGACTCTACTTCACTCATTCCATCTTTAGCATTAACTGTCTCATCATAATGTCAAATCGGTACCCATGGACACAGCAAGAGGTATGAATCCTTGAAGATCTAGGTATATTCTTTCAATGTATCGCCTTGCACAACTGCATGGGACCAATGTCGTAATGCTTCATCGCGCCAAAAGGACTCTTCGTACAGGCAGTTCTCTCATGACGACGAGCATTTTGACCATAAGTGAAAACTCGATCGCAGAATCGGCACTAGCGACAACCAGTTAGCGATGATGCAGGTCGCGGCTCCATGATCGTCGAGGTCAAAGGCAGGGCTTCGTATTCACAATTCGTCTTCGTGTTATGACGAGAGAGAGCTTCCAAATCGACGTTCACCTCACGATGTTCACCTTTCACGCATGTGTGCGATGGATGCCAGACGTGTCGCATACTAGCACAAGCGTTGGGTAAGGGCACTCCACTCCTTCCGATACTTCGGTCGCTGCTTTTGGAAGAACGGTTGGCCTGAGGGTGTGTAACTAAGGCAACCTCTTTGTTGGTTTACACATGCTCTTTCATGAACAATCATCAAACTACGATACAACATTACAGTTACGAAATGTCATGCAATCGGAATCTACCAACCCTAATTTCTTGAGGAAAGGGGCTGATTATAACGAACCTAACGTGGTGAAGTATGAGGTCTTATGTCAAACAAACCGTATCCAGAAAATTTTGGTTTTATCTCAAGTGGTTTGTGATATTTTTAATTAAATCCGTTCTAAAAATCCATTTTCATGTGCCTGTACCTCCCTAAATATGCACTTTCAGCAACATTATTAAATGTATGATCTACCTGATTTTGCATAAGGAATCTCCCCACTAAGTTTGTCGGTCGAATTCACACTCATCCTGTATAAACCCACATACCACACAATGTTTAATGTATGCCATTGCAAAGGATTTGATTTACAACGTCAAATTTTTCACATCAAAAAATCTATATTCCATGTGTGCCATGAATGAAAAGATAATCCCGGTAAAGGTTATGCAGCGCTGAATATTATATTTACATAAAATATGTACAAATTTATCTGCTTATATTCCTATCTTTAAATTATAGTTTCATTTTGTGAGTGTAACGTAAATTCCTCAAGAAATTTTGTTTACTGGTAATAGAGATGACAGCCTCTATGGCATCCCGTCCCGAAGGTTGCTGCTGCATGTTTACAATATATGAAGTATACGCTACATGATAAAATTGGTTGTTTACCTGTTTATATTTAAATATAACGATAAAATGTTTATGCCAGATACCATAAACTCTGTATTTGCTGTAGTGAAGAACTTGTTACCCTTTATGGCATTGCTTTTTGATTCAAGTACAGAATTTTTAAAATCAGGCCTATACTGATTGTGCGTGTGTTAATTATTAAAGATGTGAAATAATTCATTGATCTCTGTTACATTAATTGTTTAAATAGATAACCAATCAACTAATAAATTAAAATTCAACAAAATTTATTTGTTTGGAAGACACAGGACGAACTAATGTTAAATAATATGAGTTATTAAGTTATTTGATATATTTTTATGGAATTTATAAATTCATGTTATTAATAATTTGTGTCATGATGTAGTCTCAATTACTTGACAGAATCAGCAACTTACACACTGAAGTAGAGGTTAGATGCTGGATTGTTGGCTCGAGGTTCTTAGGTTAGCATCAAGCACTTGGCAAGCAAAAAATTGCCATAACATACAATACCTGGAAAAGTAGACGAAATTCGTGCATATAAAGAAAAAAATAACAATCCAAAAATCGTTAATAAAAAAACAAAGCTTTCAGCTTGCATGGTCATGCTGCTAAACGAATGTACATCCAGCAGCCACAGACTTGGCGACATCCAGCTGTCGCAGAATTGGCAACAAGGTTCTATTTTGGATCATGCCGGTTTCGATCCGGCGTGTTTTTGACAATGTTGGCAAACTGTTAGCCAACAGTGCATATTTATATCGGCGGCCTGATTCCGGCATAAGGAATCTATCTTATTTTTTACTTGACATTGCCAAAACACCTACTTGCTCCCTGTTTATTCATATTCATTATAAATTAAATATTATAATTTATTGATAAAATATAATTATAAATTCGGCTGTATTAAAATAAGGTATTTTTATGTTAATCTGAGTTTAAGACGCTTGTGATAAATGATATTTAGGTAACAACCAAGCACGTCATACACGGGGTGATTTTTCAAAGGTTTGATTAAAAAAGCGTGAAGAAACCGCGAATAAACCATAATCAAAATTAAAAATATTAATAAATGTTAGTATTTAGTTTAAAATCAGTTCGTGTTCATGCGTACATTAAACTTGACGTTTAATATCGGATAACGAGGTTATTTCATGTAATAACGCACCTTCATTGTAGTTCTGTTTTTGTTATGAGCAAAACACCTATTGCTATATTTTTATAGTATTTGTAAATAAATTGTATTTGCCAATTTTTCTAATTTTTTCCAGTTCTATAATAAATTTTCCCTTTAACAGTATTGATTGGTAATCTACATTATGTTTTCAGTGTAAACAAATTATAGTTCCTGTAACTATTAACAGTTAACCATAAAAAAATTTGTAGTATCATTTTATTTCTATGCGAGGAGAGATATTAATTAAAATTAGCATTTCCTAGACATCGAAGTCGCTCGTAAATTTTTGCCAACATAGTATAGAATTTCTGCAAAATGGATTAGTTACGTAATATGAAAAACCTGCATTTATACACTAGATAAGGAGGCAACTCGACTGTGTGTGTGTGTGCGCGTGCGCGCGAGCACATCTGATCGGACGCAACAAACCAGCCTGCGTCGCTGCCTGCCTGAGCGAGCGGGTGGAACAAGGGCGACAGTCGAGGACAGGTTTTACGGCCCGAAGGCCAGCACACCCTCCATCCTCCCGCACTGTAATTGTACTCGCATGAGTAAGACAGTGCACGGCACTTTCTACTCTTCTGTTCTTCGGGCCATTCATGTTCCTGGTGCCGTACTCGGTATTCTACAGGTTTTCTCGGTAAAACCTGTCCTCCTAGCCAATCAAGGATACTCCGACTTCTTACATTGAAGCGCTAACCCGAATACCCCCTCATGGGTCCATGGAAAAATCTTCTCGCCACTTGTATTCTTCCAGCCTTTTTCCAATTTTGGTGGCGAACTCATTCCATATCTTGTGAAGAGTTTGGTCTTTTAGTATGTTTGCCAAATCCAAGTGATATCTTGCAGCCATTGCCTTATGTTTTCCGTTTTCAAGTACCCTGTGATGACGTGCTGCATTGTGTCGTCCAATCCACACACATTGCACAGCAGTGACTCCGCCAACCGCAAACTATGAAGTTTGGCCTTGAAGTTTCCTTGGCCAGTGTATATTTGTACACTGTAATGATTGAGAGTGATCCATTCCATTTAAAGTATGTTTTCCACATTCGGTAACAGCTCGTATGTGACTCTCCCTTTCTCAGATTTGTCCCATTCTTCTTGCCACTTCTGGAGAACTTCTTCCATTACCTATCGTTTTTCTATCTTCGATAGTCTGCCAGTCCTTGATTTCTCCGCCACAATGCCCCTGTATTTAACCAGTTTATTCACTGACAACACGCCAGCCAAGACAGCAAGGGGCTCATTGGACACTGTCCTATGTGTCTTAGTGACGATCTGCAGTGCTGCCCTTTGAGCACTAATGAGCTTCCTTTTATGCCTCACAACCTCAACTCTATTATGCCATATTATGGCCCCATATTAATAATGGCCTCGAACACTGCCTTTTGTACAACTCTAAGTGTTCTAAAATTTAGGCCACAGCTTGTGTTACCAATACTCCTTAATTTCTGGAAGACCACCACAGTCTATCTCGCAACATGCTCTATGTGCTTCAGGAAGCTCATCTTTTCATCCATAATAACTCCCAGATATTTCATCTCATGCACACACTCCACCGAGTCTCCGCCAAAGTGTACAGTCGCCGACCACTGCAATTTCCCTTTGAGCAGCATGGTTTTCATCGTAGACATTGAGAATTCCAATTTCACTTGTTTGGACCATATCCAAATTTTTCTCCATTATAACTTTCACCTTCTCTTCAAGCTGCTGCTTGTGTTTTCTGATATGAAGATGAGGCCATAATATGCATAGCCGAAGGCCACACAGCCCGGCGGTAGACCAAACTCCAATAATCTGTCAAAGAGGACATTCCATAAGATCGGACCGAGGACCGACCACTGGAGACATCCCTTTGTGAGTCTTTTCTTTATTTGCACATTCTGGGCAGAGTATGTGCTCTCCTTGACTGCGAAGAAGTCCAAAATCATTCTGTAAATGTTCGCTGGACATCTCTAGCTGGTACATTACTTCTGGCCAATAGGCATTGTCAAAAGCTCCTGCTAAGTCCAGGAACACCTCAAGTATATATTTTGCCTGACTGTTCTTCACATATTTCATTATTTCGTGCAGAGCAAAGTCTGTACCCATTCCTTTGCAGAAACCATGTTGTTTCTCGCTGAGGGTTCCTGCTGCTTCCAAAGCCATTATACGCAAGTTTCCTGTTTATTAGCTTTTCATAGACTTTGCCAAGTACCGGAAGCCATATTAGAGGTTGGTAAGATTTTGAATCTTCAGGGTCCTTCTTGCCTTCCTTTCGCAGGGTCCGCAGACTTCCCTTCTTCCATGGTATCGGAAACATACCAGAGTTGAGACAGTCATTGTAGATCTTCAGATATTCCTGTTTTATTCTTGAGAAGCTTCTTATTATTATTTCTGCCCCCAAACCATCTTAGCCTGGGGATTTTTCATTCTTCAACTGGTACACCACTGATGTTAGCTATTCCATATCAAAAACTGGTGCATAAACTTCCTCAGGA
Organism: Clitarchus hookeri; assembly: GCA_002778355.1. NCBI lineage: Eukaryota > Metazoa > Arthropoda > Insecta > Phasmatodea > Phasmatidae > Clitarchus > Clitarchus hookeri. Next base: position 25,362 of record NQII01005173.1, on the reverse strand, counting down.
ATTTCACCCATTTGTTGTTTCTTCCTGATGTGCTCCTTTCCCTCATTTTCCTGGGAGTCATCAGGAAGGAGTGCATGAAGCAGAACTTCCATATACCTCTGGAGGCTAGTGCAAGTCTCGCAATTTACCCTTATGCTTGGCGGGGGTATTGTCTTCTTCATTTTTCCAGCTGCAATATTGTAGACCACACTGAAAGGATCCTTGTTATCCACTTGTGTAATATAATCCACACATGACTCTACCTTTTCGACTTAACCCTGTTGAAGTAAGCCCTCTTCTTCGCTTATACTCTTGAGCGAATAGTTCTCTCTCCTCACCCCTAACTAAGTCTGTGAAGTCGTCTCCTGTCTCTTCTCACTTGCTCCTCTCGTTCTTGCATATTGCTATCCCATGACTTTTGTCACCTCTGTGCACTTGGACAGTATTTCCCTGAGTTTAACATCTATTGACGCCTTTTCCTTGGTTTTTTCAGCCTGCAGATTTTACTTTTTTAACACAAGCCTATTAATGCATTTTTGAGACTCGGTATTCCGTTCTTCCAGCTTTTTTATTCGAGAATGTAGTTTAGCCAAAACAGATGCTGGTATTGTAACAGTTTTCTCAGCTGACGCAATTCTAACAGCCTGATAAATAATGATTTATTCTGATGTTGATGGGGTGGTTTCAGATATCTCAGAATGTTCAGTATTCATTACTGCGAAGTTTTCTAAAAGAATTTCCGCACTAAATTTCATCTCTCTCTTTTCTTTAACCCCTCGCACCTAGAATTCTTGTCCCCATCTGTTTATTGATACTTTCCAGCCAATTTAAATAAGGGGAAGGCACGGTTTTTATTTTTTCTACATTTCTGAGGGGAGTATTTGTGCACGATTTTCTGCAGGCTTTTCTCATTGTCTTCCTCTGAAAAATGTACTGATAAAATCTTTGCTAAAAAAAAAACTTTGGCTATTGTTTTCAGTATTATCAAGTAAGTTGCTACAACAAGTTGTACACGTTATTACCAGACTCACAACACTTAAATTTACAAAGTTACTGAGTAAAGCTTTAAAGTTATTTTCAATTTTAACTTTGTGTGATACCTTTCAGCTTATTAGACTTATAAGACATTACCTCAGCAGATTTTTTGTATAAGAGAACAAATGGAAGCTTAATTTTGGCAAAATTATTTGTTAGTCACAACAATGTTTTTGTTATTTTGTAATAATAAGATGTTTCCTACAAAATGTAAAAGGTTTATTTTTTAATTTTAATGACTTCTCTAAATTTATGCTTGTACCTCTCTCAGACAAATGTTTTTTACTTAGGTATTAAACTTCACAACAAAATTTGGCACAACATAGTTCTCCAAAAGCATAATAATTTCAAAAATTAATTTCCTATTCGTGTCTATGTAATACTATATGTAGTACTTTTTCGTTCCCATCGTTTCATTTTATTATGTGCCCACTTAGTTTTCTTTTTCCTGCTAAATGACAGTATGGGTAAATTTGTCATTTTGTTGAGTAGTCTTGTAAGAAACATGGAGTAAAGTTTTGTATGGTGGAATTGATACTGCTTTAAAGTATTTTAATTAAACAGATATTGATGCAAGTATAAAATAATGAATAGAAATGTATGCCACGTAATTTAATGGTTTTTATTATCTACTACATTGCAAAATAATGCGTGACTGAACCCTAACTCTGGCATTACATAAACTGGTCAACTAAAAGTATACATTTTATTTTAACCAAAAAATTAAAGAGAAAGTGCTACTGCTACTTATATTTATACGTGCTCAGTCCCGTAGGAAAAAATACATTTATCACAAATTCTGCGAAAAATTAGCGCCACTACGAATCGTCTACATTATTTGAAACTGTGGCATTTACCATTATAAGTAACAGTATTAAATAAATTTCGCCCCCTAAACAGAAGTCTTTCGTATGAGACTATATTATTTCAAATCTTGCGGACCAAATTTTATAACTGAAGTGATTAAATGCACGGTCACAACTAAATTTCTGAATTATTTTGATTAATAATTATCTTACCGTTTGACAAAATTGTTTGCAATAATCAATAATTATAATCCAAGAGCTCTGCATCAATCACCATTTGAAATAAATGTTCTGCTTTTTAATAAGGGCATTTGAACATACTAGTTAAGTTCACTACTTCACCTACGGTACAAGACTGAAATAAAATACAAACGTATTTCCTCAGTCCTAGAAAAACTAACACAATAGTTGTTGCACTCATGTTTACATAAAACATACATTTAAATTCTTCTTTTAAGTTAACTTCCTACATCTAGATTTATTTTTAATGATATTTTGTATTACGTGTATTAAGCGTGTAGATGTTTCGAAGTAACAAAAAAAATACTAAATAATTAATTACACTCGTGCGTTTATCTGCTGCGTACCAACAGTGACATGGGCATTATTTTCAAAATCTTACGAACTCGCTTGATACTAGAGTAATAAATTTAAAAACTGTACTTCTAAACACATTACCTATAGTAGCGTTGATCTTGTCTTTCTTCCTGCACGCATTCACCCACAGCGCACAAATATTGTAGTTTTTAGGAAAATGAAAATATCTAACGTTTGTCCCTTTTGTCTTTTTGTAGTGGTTTGTACATCCATACACAGCACAGTTTGGCATTTTAAGCATGGACAAGGAAACACTACTGGTACTTAGGATGTGTCTCACTCAATAGCTTCTGGCGATCACGACCGCGTGACCTTACG